>CAIGRN010014900.1:0-21933 GCA_903798345.1 Fraxinus anomala
TACCGTTGCACCGTTTCTTGAATGTGTAGTGTATACAAATAGTATAAACATTGATGGCGACATTACTTGGAAAAACTTCTCAAGAACCATTTCTTCACTTACTTTGTGTGTTTGCTCATGCGCGAGAATGTATGTTGGCACACGTTTGCACGTGTGGGGAGTAGGAAAGAGAGGGAATGGGTTAGCCTTTGCAGCAAAAAAGGTTGGGCATAGTAAGTTTAAAACATGTCCTCCTTAAGTTTTACTTATTGTAATAAATAACGAATATATGATTTGGTGTAGTCGAGTCACCCAACTTTGAGTGGAGGTGCAACCAAGTTGTTTATCATCAATTTGGGGCAATCAGATCACTCAATTTTAACTTACTCGCAAATCTGATTGCTCATCTTCAATTTAGTGCAATCAAATTATCTGACTTCAGTTTATTCCACAAGTTAATTTCCACTATTCATGCATTTTGGTTGCGCGGTCATCTTATTCTAAAAAAATACAAGACTTGACACGATTCATGTTAGGCAAAGAAGGTCACCAGACCCAAAATATTTATAGCCCCCGTTTGGTTTAAATTAAAATCATATTCTTAATATAAATTGATAAAATTTGATGGAATGTGTGATTTAAAAGTTGTCGGTATCATAAAATATATGATGAAAATTAATTGTTAACTTTAACTTGAAATTAAGCCCATATTTAAGCCACATTAAAATTTGTATTATCATTCTTCTACTCATTTTCAACCACACATTCTTCAATAAAATAATATTTTCTATTACATCAATAAATTTTCCTTCTTTTTCAACCACACATTCTCCATCAATCTACTATTTCAAAATACATTCTTTCAAAATAATGTGGCTCAAACACGCCCTTAATTGCAGTTGGTTGGTCCCGATGCAATTAACAAATTTTTGATGTATTATCATTCTTCTACTCATTTTCAACCACACATTCTTCAATAAAATAATATTTTCTATTACATCAATAAATTTTCCTTCTTTTTCAACCACATATTCTCCATCAATCTACTATTTAAAAATACATTCTTTCAAAATAATGTGGCTCAAACACACTTTAAAATCAGATTTTAATCTATATCCAATAGGATTCTTAATTTTTTTTAAAAAATATTTTTCTAAAAGCTCAATAAAGCCTAGATGGATGGTGGATCACTTGCACTAGAAGTGGGCTAAAATAACAGAGCCCGGCACGGCCGCATTACTTGTCCTGGCCCAAAAAAGTCAATTTCACACACCACCAATTTTCACAATTCAAAATCGGTGGCTTCTCTCCCTCCCTCCCTCTGTTTCTCTGTGAAATCACAGTACCCCAGCAAGGCAGATTCCCTCCTCTTTTTGCCAAATATATTTTTTTTAATTAATGCACTATTTCCCCATTTTTATGATTCTCTCTCTCTCTCTCTCACACACACACACACACACACACACACAGAGAGTGACTCTATAGTCTGTATTCAGAATGCTGTCTTGTGTCAGAGGGCACGAGGTCGGCAAAATAAACTAGCTAAGACAAATGTACATTTCATGGAACGACGTCGTTCTCGTTTTGCAAAGCCTCATTCAAACCCTTTTCATTTTTTGAAACCCTTGTCTTCTTTCTTTCTATACAACCCCTCTCGAAGAAGTTCTTGTTATATAGCTTTTCCTGCTCAACGGCGTCGTTTCAGAACTGTCAGTACCATTGTTAAGCCTTGTGCAGTAAGTGTTCTCGTTTATTTTTAGCTTTTGTTTATAACCAGCTCAAGAATCTTTTAAATCTAGCAACTTATTGTGAAATCTTTGCGTGGTTATTTAATTGTAAAAGTCTAGATTTTTATTCTGTTCTTCTTTTGCTTTGTTTTTTGATAAAAAATGAATCTTTTTTTTTTTACTGTTCGAGTGTTTTTAGAACTTTAAGCCCTTAAATTCCGGAGCTACGTAAAACCTTACAACCTCATTTGTTTAAGCCCATGTTCAGCGGAAATCATGCTTCTGCTTTCCCTTAAAACCATTTTTCCTGTAAGATTCTTTATCAGACCTTGAATTTTGTTTGATTTTGATGGGATTGGAATCACATATTAGTCTGAGAATGGAATTTGCAGGTAAGTCTAAACCCCTTAATCAACCTTCCAATATTTCCGAAATTGTTACTAAATTTGCTAAAGTACATAAGTTTAGATCCGTTGGTGTTTTCAGTACATCTGAAAACCAGTACCATAGTCACAATCACCAGCAATTTTTCCACAATGTTGCACAATCATTAGCTGAAGAGAGCAGCAGTGATGCGACTGAGAAGGCTGAGTTTGACGCCGACAAAATCCATTTGCAATCTGCTGAGACACAAAAAGAAGGGAACGAGTGTGGGCATATGAAGATCTCGAAATTGTTTAGCACACTTTCAGCTTTGAAATCAGCATATGTTAAGCTCCAAGAAGCTCACATCCCCTACAGTCCTGAAAAGATTAGAGTTGCTGATGAGATGGTTGTGTCTGAGCTTGAATCACTTTGCAAGATTAAGAGGGCTTACAAGGAGAAGCTGTTAAAAGAAGAGAATACCTTACCTGCCAGCTCAGCTCTTTTGCTCACGGAAATTCGGGTTCAAGAGATGGCTCTGGAGAAGTTGAAGTATAAAGTGAAAGATAAAGACAATGAGGTGGTTAATTTGCGGCAACAACTACGGGCCTTAGCGATGAGGAACAAAGAATTGACTGAAGAGATAATGGAGCAGGAAAAGCAGAGAATTAAGGCTTTTTCACACTCTTCCTTTGAGGACATTGTCAAGGCAGCTGGAAAGGCTATTCATGATTTTGCGAAGCCTTTGATTGCCTTGATGAAAGTTTCTGATTGGGATCTAGACCAGGCTGCAAATGCAATAGTAAATTCCGTTGTGTACGCCAAGAGATCCCACAAAAAGTATGCATTTGAAGCTTATGTCGCTCGGAGGATGTTTCATGGGTTTCAGTCACAACCTTACGATGCGGATAATATTCTGAAATTGGGTGATCCAATTGATGCTTTAATTGAAGATCCACAATCTAGTTTTGCCAAGTTTTGCAGAACAAAATATCTATTAGTAGTTCATCCCAAGATGGAAGTATCTTTTTTCAACAACTCGGATCATAGGACTTTTGTGGCTAATGGGATGCATCCACATACCCCTTTTTACCGTGCATTTGTCAAAATGGCAAGATGGGTTTGGCTTTTGCTGGGATATAGAGCTTCTATTGAGCCTAAAGTTGATATATTTGGAGTTAAGCAGGGAAGTGAGTTCTCTGATGTTTACATGGAGTTTATAGAGGAGCTCAAGGAATACAAGGCTCTGCTGGATAAAGGTCATGGAAGCTACAAAGTTGAGTTCATGGTCATGCCTGGTTTTAAAATAGGGGAGAGTTTAATCAGATCTCAAGTCTATGTCTCAAAATCGGATTGTCAAATTGCACTTTCTAGGAGAAGTGGTTAATTCAAGATACCAGTTGAAGTTTTTGCTTTCAATTGTAAATTTGTTGATAGCATTTTAACTTGGCAGCTGACACTTAATTTTGTAACCACTCTCATGCTGTAGTACTCAAAGTCTGCATTTAAAGGTAATTTTATCTTAATATAGTTATATTTTATAACGACTGATTTGTTTTGTTTTTTAATCTTAAATAGTATCTCCTTCATGATGTCAAGATAATTATTCACATACCGTGGCATAAGTCCAAGTCCCTACCATATGTCTGAGATGTTTGATGCTAAAGTTTGTTAAACCTTGATTCCTGCATATTAATTGGTAAATCTTATCAACATATCTATATATCTGACTGAAGTGTAATGTAAATAAAATCAAACAAGAGTATCTTCATACATGCTTCAATGAGAGGAAAATCTGGACAAAAATACTACCAGTCCATGACTAGGAAAGTGTAGTTGATCGTGCTGCTAAAACTAGAGAATATAATACAAAATAATGTAAATCAAGATTCATCCCCTGAAGCATCCATGATTTGGCTGCTGGTGCTGGTGCTACTTGATTTACTTTTTCTTGGCTATTTTTGCTTTCAAATTACATGACTCCAGCATTCAAAATACCATAGCTCAGTCGTCGTTATAGTATTTAGTTTATCTTCAGGGTGGGTAGTTTATCTTCAGTTGTAGTTGCTTGTGTGTTTCACTCATCATCTTTGCTGGTAGTGAAAAACAAATCCTTGGATAGCTCCCAGTAGAATCTGTAATGGAAACGGGACAAGTGAGGTTCTTCCAGCAGTACAGAAGCTCTTCGACATCCGCCAAATTTCCCATTTTTCCCTCTTCAACAATCATCTCTATCAGATAATTCTCAAAGCTCCTGCAAACATCTTCGACATCTTCTGATTTATTAGTTTCACATTCTCATGTTTGCTGGATTGAGGACGGTGAGGTGTAAAATGCTGCATGATTCCTAATCTTAGCAAGGTATTGCCTTGTGCCTGAATTTTCGCCAGGATAAAAAGGAGAAGAAGCTGAAGTATCTTCAATGGCATACGGGCTGTGTCTTCTCGGGCTCATTGCAGGATCGTGTTCATCAGCAGAATAGTATGTTCAGTTGGAATACTTTTCAGAGTGTGAGCTCGTATCATCAAACGAGACATCTACAAAAACAGATGTCGATTAAAATTGTGACAAATGCTTCATCAATGTAAATACCCTTTTCAAAACCCAGTCGAGCAAAATAAGTCACAATCAGAATGCGTAGCTCAACTAGGAAGCAAGGAGCTTGGATATGGTTTCGAATGGTACATAGTAATATGAATTCCAAACATTCATGAACAATAATAGCAATACCTTGAAGCAAATGACCGCTTTGAGTCGACTATGTAAGTGAGCTGACTACGGTCTGCCTTCCAATTCGGAACAAGACCAGTTATATCTGCAATTTCTGATGGTTTCCAGTCAGTAATTTCTATCGGAAACAATGTCAAAGGGAAAAAACACGATCCAAATCGTTGAGCATCCAAGCCTTGAACATTGTAGAATGCTCTTGGCTTTTTTCATTTAAAAGAAAAAATCAAGTCATCCACATTAGTTCTGATCCAGATTTACATCTTTTTGGCCAAATTGTAACATGATCTTACCGATGTCACTTTCTTGCAGGGATGGAGCCAGAACATAATTGTTAATATAGGCCGAAATTTAAAAAGTTTCAAATGAATTTCCACATTACAAGAAATCAAGTTTAGTAGGTTAAACTTATGACATTAACGACAAAGAGTATACGACACTCAATGAAATAAAAGAAGTCTAGATATCTCATCTTAAAATGTCCCATTAGATCTTTGTATCTTTTCTTGCAACATAAAAAATCAATGCTTACCTTTAAAAAAATATGCATTGTTTAGTTAAAATTTTCCACTTTATTTCAAGAATTCGGGAAAGATACAGCTGAGCTTACGTGAACCTGAGGCTATAGTATGCTTTCTTAAAATCAATAGCTAAGATGAATTTGCTCCCTTCTATGCTTCTTAAAGATAAAATAGCAATCGTCTTCCAAGATAGAATCGATTTTTCCCTTATGGAAGCAATACATCTGCAAGATTTTCAACGAACACAACTCTGTGTTTTGTACTTGAAAATTTTGAACATAAAACATGAAATATTGCATTTGTATATATCGTGGGGTATCATGATTATTTCGACGTATATTCGTATATATACAATCTGAAATTGGTGTTTCAAATTCTGAAATAGAAGACTATTTATAGTGTTCGTGGCCATTCAAACAACCTAATGATCTACCTGCGCTACAGTGACATTTTGATGGTAGTGGTATAGATACGTCTATGGTAAGATTGGGTAGTGTTGAGAGGAGATTTGGGGTGTTGATAGTGGTGATGTGGAGTTTGGGCTCGATGAAGGTGGTTGTGGTGGCGTTGACAGTAGTGTGGCAACAACCACTACGATATACAATACTTTTATCATCACAATAATGTATTACAAAAACGAGTGTGGGAAGATATTTTTGTAATAAAAAACGTTGGAACGACATTTTAGAAAATATTTTATTTTTACGGCTTATCTATGAAAATTGACCTAATTTCTAACCTTCAAAGAAGAGTCGATACAAAACTCTTCATTTTTTTTTTTCCATTGAAGGCACTCCCTCCCTCCCCACAAGGAAAAAAAGAAAAAAAATCAAAATCAAAATGATTTCTGTATTATTTCAAAATGAGTTCAAGTTGACTTGTCGTTTCTAAC
Source organism: Fraxinus anomala (assembly GCA_903798345.1). Taxonomy (NCBI): domain Eukaryota; kingdom Viridiplantae; phylum Streptophyta; class Magnoliopsida; order Lamiales; family Oleaceae; genus Fraxinus; species Fraxinus anomala. Next base: position 6,210 of record CAIGRN010014900.1, read on the forward strand.
TTTCATTGCTTAGTAACGTTTGGAAAAGTTATTAAAATCGTAAGAGTAAATTTCAAAAATAAATAACAATCAAAAAAACATTTTAAACAATAATCAGGAAGGAGAAGAAAGGCAAATCAAAAATCCAAAAATGAGCAAAATTCTATATTACTATTACCTTGTGTCTAAATGGAGAAGCATAAAAACAGTTATATTATACTTCCTTGTTCCTGAAATCCTGTAGTTTGTTAACATCTAAAAGTTTTTTACATGTCATTTTATTGGCATAGAGGGGGAAACTCATCTTCATTCTTGAGGTGGAGTGACCGCTCTGTAACCCTGAAACCCAAAACCAGATACAACTTTAACCAGAACTCAGTAATAAACCTCTCGAGTCATTATATATTTTAAATGGTTACCTTTCTTGCTTCATCGCTGCTGTTGAATCCCGACCTCCCGTTGAGATGCTAAGAGTCGAGTCCCAAGCACAAGATAAACCCGAAACCACCTCTTCTGCCAGGCTCCCTAAAGATCCAAACTCGATTTTAAATAATGCATTTTCAAAACCATTTGTATGGTTATCATCTTTCACTGAACGAGGAGGAGACTGGCAGCATACATCAGATTTTCCTTGGCCTTGAAATCTGCTGCTTGCAGGTAGGAATTCATGAGTACCATTTTCATAAGAATTCGACTTCCACGAAGAAGAACTTAATACATTTCCATTGCTGCAGTTGTGTCTCCGAAACTGATTGCAACTTCTAAGTTGCATATTCCTTCCCCTCCCATGTGAAGGTTTCACCCTGGAAGAACCATTCTGCAACATAGATAGTAAGATCACGCTGAATTGCAAACATAATCTAAAAGGAATGAGGAATACTCAAAAATTACAAGCGAAAAATACCATATTAGGAAAGTAAGTTCCGGTTCCTCGTGCTTTTTGTTTTCCTTCAGAACCAAAAGCAGCAGTGAGCAAGGCAGTATCAATACCATGACCCATAAGTGGTCCCGGAAACATTGTGTTTGAGTTCATTTGGGAAAACTGACTCGATCTGAGCAGTGGCATTGGTTGCCGAACGGGATCCCACTGCTTATTTTGAATCCTAGTAGGCAATGGAGGAGGATTGGATGAAGGAGCAGACAAATAAACCCCATTGCATAATTGGCCATATAGTAAATTCCTAATTTGGCAGTCATAATCCCCACTGAGGTCTGCCAAAGGGTTCAAAGGTACATCAGACTCTCCTGCTACACTAAAGAGATCAATTTCCCCACAACCCCGGGATAGATTTTCAAAATTACTGGCCTTCGGACTAGAAGAAGCCGAGAAAGGTGTATAGTTGACCTCAAAATTGTCCATACACCATCTGTATGCATTATTCATTTTCACATGATTCACCCTTCTCTCCAGCCACGAAGTTAATTCAAACTTCTGATAAGTACTATTTGATAGGTCACCTTCGTGAAAGTTCCCACTTTCTACGCTCCCATTTTCTACAGATGATTTGGAAGCGAAGTAATGGGATTTATGTTTCCCCGAGAGAGATGCACTATTATTGCTGCTTGATGTACAATCTGATGTGTTATGTTCAGTCCTCAAAGATGAATTAGATGTAGCAAGGTCATATGCATCCCCTGCAAGACGGTGTCCTGAAGTTGCAAGCCCATCGGCTGAGAAGCATGTTTCTGATTCTATCTTTGAAGTGTCTCTCATCAAGCATCTCTCTACCTCATTTCTGAACTCCAAAGTGCATCTGTCTTCAGCCCCTATACTATCATTCTCAAACTCACCGACAGATGATCTTAGAAGCATGCCATCTTCAGAGTATAATTCGGCAGAGGATTCTAAAGATGCAGTCAGAGACTCTTCGTCTTCAAATACTAAGGCTGAATGCTCGATAACACTAGCGTGCTTTTGCCCATGTCTTGCAAGAGTATTTGAGAAGAATTCACAGATCTCACCAGCAACTTTATCTCTTGGTTGCAATAGAACTTGACCAAGCTTGCGAGCCCCATATTTGAAAGCACTACGTATACGGTAGAAATTGCCTATAGGGAGAAAAATCAAGAATATTAGCTTGAACTGTAACTATTTTTCATATTCTTACAATCAGAAGTACCAGTATAACAGGAAGGCAGTATAAGCAATTAATGCCATGTTCCATGTTTTCCCAAGAACTAAACAGATTCTTCAATCAGTAAATATTGCTTGTGGAGAACGGTAATGATGAGGACTGGGGTGCTTGTGGTCACAGCTGTTGTGCCTCCTGGTTATTCAAGAAAGTTCCAGAAATATGTGTGGGTGGCCCAGCTAGAGCAGTGAAAATTTCTCATGCAGCTTGAGTAAAAGAAAAATTAAGGATTCTTGCCTACCGAAAAATGAGAAAAAGGTGGAGCTCAAGTAAGAACGAACTTTGTTTGAAAAGTTCCTGCTTTTGCAGTGACAATTGTGCTATTAGAGCAGCTACAGCAGTGACAATGTGACATAGATACGCATCTTAAGACAAGTTGTTCAGGAACCTATGTTGAAGTCAGAAAGTGAGGTAAGAGTAAAGTGAGAATGAACTTTTCTCAGAACGTTTCTGCTATGAAACTATATATCATTTAGATATTTCTTCATTTTTCAGACTTTCCACCTCAATGAGGGAAGAATGACATTTCATCAATGCTATGAGTGGAAGGATTTTGCCCAACAAAAGCATGCAAATCCAACACAGAACAATCTTGTATCAGCCAGGATTTGGTCAAATTGAAAAATGACGATTCTTTCATTTCATTGGCACATGAAACTAATAATCCCTCTATTTATTTTTCATGGATTCTCCTGAAAACTGGAAAATTATGAAAGGAAAAAATATAATATTTCTATTTAATAACATCTATCACGACTTCCCCGAAATCTTAAAATAATTTAGCAAGAATTATTTTCCTTACCTCTGTGCACGCTACGTCCAAGGTTATTATTTTCCTTCAGCGGGTCAAATATATTAAGACTTTTAGGCTGAAATGCTTTTGGGATTGTCTCAAGACTCTGAGTGGAACCTGAAAACATTCCTACACATTTTTCTAGAAATTCTTCACTAAGCATCATGTCCTTCCGTCCATTCTCTGGCATCTTAACTGCAAACACATAAGAAAAGAGAGGGCCATGAAAAAGATTAAACCTAACAGGGGGAAAGAAAATTGCTAGTACCTAGAAGAGCGGGGTGTGCATGTGCGTGTGCGTGTGCGTGTGAGAGAGAGAGTGTAGCGACCCGCTCTCTATACCCAAACCGTTAACTTACGTACTCTCCACTTTGGGTAAGTCTATTCCCACTTACCCCACAAGGCTTTCTATAGCATCCCCCAATATTCGAATTCAAGTTGTCTAATTAGTACTAGGATTCAATTTATGCCTCTCATTAGGTAGAGGTCTTGAGTTCGAATCCTAGGGAATGCGATAGAAAGTCGTGAGGAGACAAGTGGGCATAAGCCCACCCAAAGTGGACAATACGTAAGTTAACGGTTTGGATATAAAAACTCGAGTCGTTACAAAAGAGGTCTTAAGAACGAATCATTGGGACGCGGTAAAAAGCCGTGAGGGAATAAATGGTCATATGCCTACCCAAAGCCGATAGTACGTAAGTTAACGGCTTGGATATAGAGATCGGAGTCGTTACAGAGAGAGAGATGCTCTTGATTAAGTGAAACCATTTCTAAATAATCAAGTGCACAACTTACCCACTATATCCGGAAGTAATGATGTGCAAACTGGCCCTTTCAAGCTTATGCAGTAGCTCTCCCAATCAAATTGGCTAAAATATTCCAAAAATTTATAGAGTACCTAGAAATGCACATAATTTTAAGAAATTGAACTTCATAAATGCATATTACGTACACAAACATAGTCAAGGTAATTACCTCTAGAGGACCATTCAAGGATGAATAAAATAGATGGAATATATATAGGACAAGTGTTTCCAAAGCATAAGTAGATAATAAACCGTGGTGTGCGCCAAGAATACGGCTTTCATAGTAGCACCAAGCTTTTACCAAAATAATGCTGCGTTTGAAGAGATGTTTTTTCCCAACAAGGCGATCGACCTGCATTTAAAAACGAATCATAAAATATTCAATGAGCATAAATACTGCATGCCTTGAAAGTTTTATTCACATGAGAACTTGACAAATTTTAAGCAGTGCGGCACCCAACAGTCTTATTATAAAGAGTAATTTTCAGGGAAACTTAACAAAGAATTGATGAGGAAATAAATGAATGGAATTGGTCTTCTCTTAAAAAGCTTTATCTATCATCTACTTCAAGTTCGTATCACCATTTAAAACCTGGGAATCTGAAGACAAAAAAATATTACAACATCATATTAAGAATTCTAGATTGTCAATAAACCATCTGTAAATCACCATACCAAACTGCGGTAGGAAAGGGTTCACTGCAAAGTATAGAAGTTTAACAGGTCAACCTGATGTGATTGAGTCCAGAATTAGGAAACGAAAGAAACAATAAATAAATAAGAAAAGGCACTCACTTTTTTTCACTTTTGAAGGGGTTACAGACAAACGAAGTGCCAACATTAACTTACCATTTAAAAGTACCTCACGAAACTGTACAAAAGGTTTTACATTCAGCCATTTCAGCTTCTTTGTGACAGAGAATATGAAACGAACATAGAAGAAATGATGTGTAATTGTACTTCAGATGAATGGAACCCAAGTACACAAAATGGCATATTTATACATTTTAGAACTAACAGTAACGCGTAGTTTCTACCTGCTCAAGGAAACAAAGTGTAGAAAGTCCTCCAAGCTGATTAATAGAAATATCGATCACAATGTTCTGCACAAGGCATTTCACAATTTTCACCTGCCATCGGACCAAAACCTCAGAGAACCACACAAGTAAATAGGAAAGAGCCACCGCATGACAGCTTTTGGAAACATGTAGAATGGACACAATATGCAAGTTGGGCGATTAAAAATAATCAGATGCAAAGCATTCGAGTGAGACTACCTCGGCATCTATGAACTGTGCATCCTTCACTTCATACTCTGCATTTTCATTTAGCTGCTCTCCTTGCAGAATACCAAGAACATTGTGTGCCAAAGATTCCTCGACATTAAGAATTTTAAGTGCGGTCAAGTCGATATCTCCATCGGGTAAGTACGTCTTCAGGGGGACAGACCCATAGGGAAAAGCCTATGACAAGTAAAAACCAAGTTAGTGATATTAAGCCCTAAACACTTCAATAAGTCAAAGATGGATGCAAGAATTACAGGGATAAGACTATTCAGAACTAACATATATGAACCATTGTCTTGATATATTTAGCGGTAAGAATCCTTGAGCCTTCCATAACACATAAGTTTATTAGGATGCCTTTGAGAAATTAAAATAAAAAGAATTGTAAATAGGAGCAAAAAAATAAAATAATAACCCCTAAATTTCAACCTATGAGCAAATTCAGAATCTAAGAATTTTGCTCCGCATCTGACTTTTTAAAGAGCTGTCAACCTTCCATTAATTAAAACAGAATACCGAACTTTGCAACTTAACATTTTTCTAGTTGCCACGACACCGATATTGCACCTGCACTTTTGATTTTGTCGCTTGCGATCTTTTAACGAATGATAACGAGATCAGAGATTCAGAATTGGGTGTAATCATCTGAATCTAGCACAAGTGAATTGATAATGCAGAATCTAACAAGTCTAAAAAGAAAACAATCAGATACTGCTACAACTCAAATCACTCAACAGATAAAAAAACCCCTTCAAGGTCTTAAAGAAAAGACTTCTCACATTACACCTGAAAAGCAACCAATTTTCAAGAATATACTTCGACTTTCCCCACACACACACACACACACACATATATATATATATAATCGCACAAAATTCGAATAAGATTCAGCAAACTGAAATTAACCAAATCACTTTCCAGAGAGAGAAATCATCATAAAAAGATTTTTACACGTAAATAAATAAATGTAGTTAATTGAAATCGGAAAACATGTGATCACCTCACAATCAAGATGACGCTTTAAGAGCCTCTGTACGTAATCAATTATGTCTTTCCTCTTCTCCTCTGAGTCAAGAGTTGGGTGTATGCAATTCATCACTTGCTCTGCCGCTTCCTCCGCCGCTAGAAAACACTCATCGTTTATTGAAGCCGGATCAGGTTGTCTGCGACCCGACCCAGAAATGGAGCCAAGCCCAAAAACCAAAGGGCCATCCTCCACCAAAACGCCACCGCTTGAACTCTTCATTACAAGATCACCCATGTTTTTATTCCTTTTTTGTATAGACTTTAATATCAAAATTCACTCCAGGGCTTTTGCTTGCTTCATCAGTTTTATTAAAGTTGCTTCCATTGTTGTTACACAAAAACAGAATTCAAGAAAATGAAGACAGAGTGAGTCAGCCAGTCAGTGAAAAAGGGGTTTAGAATTGGGATTTTGTGAATTGATGGAATTTTTTTCAAATTCTAATAATCTGCTGGTTATATATAGATATTATGTGTATTATATATATATATTGGAAGATAAAAAATATTTTATTGGGAAACAGGAGAAAAATGAGAACGAAAAATTCGGAGACGAAGACAAAAAGGGTTGTTTCTATTTGTATTCTTCTTCTGCAAACCTCTCAACCTCCTTCAGTTATTTGCAGGCAAACAAAAGTAAAACTCGTTTTTCCTCGTCCACCTTCCCCTTTCACTCTCCTCTCTCTATATATATAGTTTTTGTATGTATAGATTTCTAGGTTTTGGTTCTGAAAAAATATATATATATATCTTCGAATGAATGCAAACTCCTGTCGACGACGCGACGGGAGGGAAGCGGAGAGGGAGGGAAGGTGAATTAGGATATTAAAAAAAAAAAACTATATTTAATTGTTCCGGTGGGGAAACAGTAAAACGCTGACGTTTAATATGGATTTAGATTATTTTATTTGGCTCGGTTACGGATTTGTGGATTTTGTAATTAATAAAGGGAGGAATGTCACTAACAATTTGAAACCGAAGTCACCGTCTCTGTGTTTGCCCACATTGCATACCATGCTCCGAACCATGCTACTTATACAATTTTTTTGACAAATCCTTTGACGCATGTAGAAGTGACATGCACCTCGATCTTTGTTTTAATAAGGCAGATCATTTGACGAACGTTGAGATGGCATGCATCTCGACCTTTGATTTGAATTTCATTTATTTAAATTAAGGGTTAAAATGCATGTCACCTCAACATCTGTTAAAGAAACTATCAAAATATCTTTGTACAAGCAGCTTAATTCGCTTTGACCCACCCTTCTAACTTTGATATTTTAGGATGTGTTTGCTAAAAAGAATTTAATAATAAAAAGTGATTTTTTTTATTGTGTAATTAATAAGTAAAAAAGTTGTGAGTTCATATGTAAAAATTATCTTATGGAAAAATGTATCGTTCAAAACAAATTTTAAAAAATTTGTACAAAACAGTAGCTTAAAAGCGCATATTTATGAAGACTATGCTACATGTGTTGAATGTTTAGCAAAGGATAATGATTGGTCCCATTTTCCATGAAAATAGATCAATCTTGATATTTTTATTGTCGTTATTATTACAATATTGTTATCGATGTAATACATAACACGCGTAACAAGGTAAATAAGATATCGACAAATGATCAAACAAACTAAATAGAATTTGTATTGTTTCGGATATACTCACACCTCTACAAGTATGGTATGTCAATGAATGACGCGTTTCGCCAAAGAGGTAACAAGTAAATTAGATAACGACAAATAATCTTGCAAATTAAATATAATTTATATCGTTTCAGACATACCCTACACATCTACAAGTATGTTATGTCAATAAAGGACGTGTTTAAATAAAAATGTAATAAGTAAATTAGATAACGACAAATGATCTTACAAATTAAATAGAATTGATATTGTTTCAAACATACCCTACACATGTACAAGTATGTTGTGTCAACGAATGACGTGTTTAGCTAGAAAGGTAAAGTAAAATAGATAACGACAAATGATCTTATAAATTAGAGTTTTGCTACTTTACCATAGCGGCACAGGCGCCCCTCCAATAAGGGACCGCCATGTGGCCATTTGAACATCCCCTATGTCAAAGTGAATGTTAAAGTAGCAAAATTCTATAAATTATAAAGAGTTTATATTTTTCGTTATCCTTTGCAAAACATACCATACATTACTACACGTACAATATGTCAGTGAAGGACGCATTTAGCCAAAAAAAATATGTTTCTTGAAAGTTGGGGACCCACGTCCAGATATTTTTGAAAATTTTAAGTTAGAAATTTTTAATTTTTTTGTCTTATAAATCGCGCGATCTACAGTTGTATGAATTTTGGTCGACACAATTTTATCATTCTTCCAACTTATTACAAATATATATAGTTTTTTATTTTTTGCCAAACGCTATGAAAAGATGCGTTAACCGTAAATTTGAGGGTACAAAATTGTATCGCGTGACGTGTGGCATATCGAAAGGGGATTTTTGAAATAAGATTTCTATATCTATAATCTATAAATAAAAAGAATAAATTTTAGAAGTTAATGGCATCTCACATTCATCGTTGTTAGTAATTATTACGAGATGAACTCAAAACAAGATAGAAAAAAATAATTAATACATCTAATTGCATTCCACCAAACTTTGACTTTTTCATTGGGGCCCACCATAGATATTGATTTTACTAAGTCCTTGTTTGGACTTTATTTTAACGAGGTTTTCAGGAAATGTATTTAGAATGGTAATTTTTTTTTAAGAATACGAGATTAAAAAATAAGAAAAAGTTTTTAATTTACGTGTAATATTATTTTATTGAAAAATATGTGATTAAAAATGAGATGAAAAATATATTTTTGGTTTAATGGAACCCGAACATGGTCTAAAATATGATAAAAATTTAAATCAGAATTAACGATTAATTTTAATTATACATCACATTGACTCACAATTTTTATCAACTATATATTTCATCAATTTTATCAAAATCTATTGAAAAATGTGATTTTTTTAGTAAAAATCAATGGGACGTACAAACCATGATATTTGCACATAGTTTCAAATGGTTATACAAAATTGAAAACTTCTATAAACTATGCCCCCGATTAGTTTAGATAAAAATAAGGACGCGTTTGGTTTGTTATTTTAAACTGTTTTCTATTTTATATTTTGCAAAATATTAAAAACGTTTTGAGTTTTTCGGTGAAAATCTGAAAATACTCCAAATATCAAAAACAAGCTTTTAGACAAAATTTTATTTAAATAAAAATTTAAAAATAAAAAATTATAAAAAACAAAAATTATAAGAAAAATAAAATTCAAGAAAAATAAATTTGATAAATTCTAATAATAATAATAATAATAAATTTGAAAAAAATAAATTATAAAATTCCAAAAATATAAAATTCTGAAAAAATAAAAATTCTGAAAAATACAATTATACAATTTTTTGAAAATAAAAATTCTAAAAAATAAAAACAGTCCAAATTCTTAGTGATTATTTACATTAAAAAATTGAAAATTTATTTATATAAACACAGATGAAAAAATTCTCAATCCAAGTCATTCATTTTTATTTTATTTCCTATATTTTTGAAAAAATTCACCAATATATTACTTGATAAAATTCTCAACACAGATGAAAAAATTCACCAATATATTACTTGATAATATATTAGTATAAAATTATTTTATTTTTATTGAATAATTAAATTTCATTGAATAAATTATCATAAAATAAATTTTTCAAAATTTCAAAGTAAACGTGATTTCCAATTTTTAGTTTTGAGAATTAATTTTTCAAAATGACATATCAAACATATTTTTAATAATATCAAAACAGATCATCATAACATAAAATTGAAAATGAATTCAAAACTCAATCAAATGGACCCTAAATTTTGGTGAAAGTTAAGCCTTTGTTTGAGCTCCATTATTTGAAGAAAAAATTTGATTTTGGAACAATATTTTTTGAAGAATGTGTGTTTAAAAAGTAAGAATTTTTTTTCGATTTTATGTGTAATATTATTTTATTGATAGAATATGTGATTGATAGAAGGAAAGAGAAATGAATTAAAATTTATCGGGGGGCCAAATATGGGGTAATAAAATGTGCGGATGAAAATTTTTGAACCTCTTTAAATATATGTACATTTTTTGCTTTTAAACTACGCCAAACATGAAATATGCAATTGCAGACATTGGATTTTGATAGGAACATAATATATCTACGACTGGTAAAATTTGGAAATAATGGCAGGTTGAAGTCACCGACATGACATCTTGGTTTGACTTCTTCGAGCGGAAGCATTGTCCATATCAATGGGCATTAGTAACTACGGAAAAAACTTTTATTCGATTATGATAATCATAGAATGATTACTTTCGGTGGGTATTTGGATGGAATTAAAATTAGATTTTCAGTAGATTGTGATAGATATTTTTGAAATGTGTGATTGAAAAGTTACGAGACTCATAAAAAATGTGATTAATATCGATTATTTAACTTTGATATCGTCCCAATTCAGAAACCATTATTTGGAAATGAAAATTTCACTTGTACACTTTTTCTTGATATGATTGTTGACATTACAAGTGTTGGCAAATGTTGATTTTGTGAAAATTTTAAAATGTCCGAAGTGTAAAAAATAATGTGAAAGATAATTTACATGTAGAATGACTGTTATAAAAAAACAATGTTTTGAATAGTAGTTTTTAAAAGAATATGATTAAAAAGTAGAAATTTTTTTGAATTTATATACAAAATATTTTATTATGTGAATATATAGTTAAAAATGAGTACGTAAAAAAAAATTCAAATAATTGTTGTCAAAGAGGGGCTTAGTCCAAATAGTAAATACTATAAGATCATTTTCAATGGAACACGAAATTTGGTTTAAATTTTGGTTTTTTTGAATTTTACATAAAATTTCGTGTAACACTCTTCGTTTGTACCAAATTTTGTATAATTAATTATTTCCATTTTGCCCTTTATTTTTTTATTACAATAAATTGTTTTTCCTTCTATATTATTTTTTTTATTACTCTTAAAGTTAACTGATTTGAATTTATTTATAATTGTTTTAGTGTGATGGTTATTTTTATTTAAGATTTATTTTTAAATTCTAATCAAGTAACAGTCATATGCGTTGACACAATAAATTAAAATTGTTCATTAAAATTCAAAAGTTACAAGTTTGATAATTAAAAAATAAGAATGTATAGCACTAATTTAACAATTTTAGTAATGATATAATTTGTGATAAAAATGAATTAAAATAAATTGATTGTTGAAAATAAATAATAAGAAAATATAGGAAATATTATTCATTTGGTGTGACCATTGGTAATGTCCTAACAATAGCATTCAATGATTTCTTTTTGCCTTAATATTTTTTAATTTCGTACGGTCTACATTTCCAAATATGTCACAAGAGCGTACTAATCCAAATATGTATACATTACTCTATAAGACAACATGCAAGAATTTGACTTCTTTCTTAATTAAGGTTTGTCGTGAGCGACTAATCCAACATACTAAACACGTTATAATTAAGGGCATGCTTTGCAGATATTGTATTAGTGGTATGAATTAGGAGTGATAGGATTCGGGATGTATAATCTAATACGACATTTGACGCTACGTTAGAATAAGATTTTAGTAATGAAAAATAATAAAAAATATTACAATTTTTTTTTATATATGTAATATTTCTTTTACGTAGCATAAGTGTTTTTTATTTCTAAGTTATATATTAGCTATAATTTTTTTTTTCTTTGATTTTTTAAAAATTTTATACTTTTAAGAATTGATTACTCATAAGTTACTTTTTATCTTATAGGTAGTTATAAAATTTTTTCTACCTATAAATACTTTTTACTTTTAATTTTTTTCTTATAAATTAATGTATTACTTCTAAGTGATTTATTGAGATTTTTTATTTAAAGTAAACTTATTTAAATTTAAATTTAAATTTAGTTAATTACAAGTGAATTTACGCATTCCGATCCAATTAATATTTTTCTAATTCAAAACATGGTAAATACTCCGGTCTAAACCTACCTCATAAAGCATTTAAATTTATGGAATAATGCTATCTAGTACTGGTTTATGTGGTCATACTTGACACTCGATGGTTCAATTAAATAAATCAGATGACATTATATTTAAATGAATATATTACTTAATGTCATGTGGTTGCCAGCATTACTCAAATTTATCTAATTGGCTAGAGAAGAGCAAACACTTGGATTAATTTAATACGAAAATTAATTACACCAAATGTTAGATAAAATTAAATAGGAAATAAATGTATAGCATCCAATATAATAAAAGTCTACACTAAACATCCCCCTAAATTAAATACACTCCATAAATGTCAAATCTGTGATAAATACAAAAAGTATAAAATTAATTGATGCATAATATTTTATCATTTATATTCAGATAATCTAAATTAAAAATTAAAATTAAAATTTAATCACGTATTTTATAGGATCCATAACTTTCAATTAAAAGTTATGTAAACTTTTATCAAAATATATTTAAAAAATTGATTTTAATCTACACGGGGGCATTTTTTGTAAAAGAAATATGACAATTATGTTATTGATCTAATTGAAGAAAATATACTACGCGTGAATGTCGAAGAAATTGTGAAGCAAAAGAAGTAACAAATGTGAAGAAGAAGAAGCAAGATAGGACATCGATAAAGTGTTTATTATAATAGATTAGACGCTAATAAACAAGATTTAAAAAAAAGAATTTGATTTGTTATTATACATTATTGAACAAAAAAAAAATAGTTAACTTGTCTAACCAAATCGAAATCACGATTTTGAAATCATAGATTTAGTTCCACGTGATTTACCTTTTGGTCGCTTCAAAACTTAACCAAAACCTAAAAGAACCGTTCACTCGAGTGATTTTTGGTAATAAGATAATTTCACTCTTGGGTAAATTTATTAATTAATAGTGATTTCTATATAAAAGTTAATTTCCAACTAAAGTTGTTTACTTATATGCAATTCTTTTTATTTTTTGCAATTCTTTTTTTTCTTTACAATTTTTTTACTGGAAAATGAAATTATCAAATTTTTTTGGTAACAATTTTTTTACTTATAAGTGAAGTTTTTGTTTCTTAATAGTCGTAAGTGAATTATTTATTTCAATTCAACTAATTTTTCTTAATAAAATGGTGAGAAAAAAATACTGTCTAAATCCATATCACAGGGTTGGCTAAAGAAGAATAAACCCTAAACCCTAATTTTGTCCGGGTATCAAACGTATGTAATGTCGGATAAGGATTATGTATTAATCTTTATCCAATCTAATACCCTAAGTCAAACGTGTCATAAATACAATCATCGTAATTCTGTCTCATTAACCATCTCTTTTTGTACTAAAAGTGTCCAAAAAATAAATAAAAATTAACAAATACATGTAACCATCCAACTTTAGTCATTTCCCTTTCGTTTTACATATATAGTTGTTAATTAGAAAATTTCGCAATTAATCGACAAGATAGGATAGGATTCAGGTGTTGTGTTCTAACACGACAATTAGACAATATAAACAATGAAAAATTAAAAAAAAAATTATAACCATATCTTTTTACTTATGAGAATTAACTATACGTTTTTAAGTATTTTTTCTTACTTCCAGTTCGCCTTTATGTAAATTTTTGCTTATAAGCAATTTTTTTCACTTATAAGTGAATTTTATTGTTATAAGCAGTATTTTTTACATATAATTTTTTTTTTTTTCTCATAAGTGATTTTTCATAACACGCCTGCCTGTAGTGGCTGGTGGAATTCATATTCCTGGTTTGACTTTTGTGCACAAGATTTCCCTTCTATTAACTTTACTAGATTTGTGATTATCATTGGATCCATATTCACGCGAGGGTAAATTGTGTATTTAGTCCACAACCTTCCATGAAAGTTGCAATGTTGTCCCTCATCAATTTTCATTGCAATTTTTTTGTCCCCAATTGTTAACAAATTAGTAGAGTCAGTCCTTATTCATGGTTTCAATTCATTTCAATTCAAGTCAAGTGAGCTGCTCACAGCGAAATTGATGTTGGTGAAGTAACTAAAACAAAATAGTAACTTTGATGACTAAATTTAAACAAAACAAAGATTGGTGACAAATAAAATTTCATTATGTATATCCTAGAATCATCCTGATATCATTGACATTACGAAACTTAGTTGTTTAATATATATCGATTAGGCCTAACTAAGTGAGAGACACCACATTTCATGATTAATGATTTATTACTAATTTGAAAAATTAACATAAGGAAACATTTTATCAAATATTTGCGTAAAATTATCTATATTTTTATCCAAAACGTCTAAAACGTTTAGACCTTCGTGAATTATTTAATGGGACAATTAAACAGTACTATTAAATAAGACAACGATGTCAAAATTTTAATGCTGTCCAACTTCATCTTTTCGATAAAAATTAATAAATTGAACGAGTTTCGAAAATTTATAAGTAAAAGTCGCGTTCTTGTTATGGGTTTTTATAAGGATTGAGTTTATCACTTTAACTAGTGTAGCATATTTAGATAGATAGTGATTTCATGTCTGGAATTATGTGTCCCCTCTCCATAATATCTTTGTGAAAATTAGAGCAACCAAATGTTTAATTTACCTCCCATTATCTCAAGAATCATTTTGGATAACGTAGTCACACTTGTAACCAATATGCTTGCTTTTTGGTTTTTGTGTGACCTCTCTGTATGGGCATGGATGATGATAGATGAAGTGCGCCCGCCGCCAGCCAGGGAGTGGTGGGGGGCCACCGGCAGACCATGATGATGAAGGTCAAATGACAATCATACCCCTCCTAACCTTCACAACCAAAAAAATATAAATAAAAAATCAAGCTGGGTCTGATGGATCCGCTGACAAAACAATTCAAGCTCGGCCCAAACTATTTTAGATGGGCTGTGTCAGGCCTGTCACTAGCCCGAACAGAGCCTGGGTCAATCATGTTAGGCCACCAAACACTTTTGTCACCACCACATATATTCATGATTTGATGAAACATCATACAAGTAAAATAGCATAACGTAAAATTCCATTTGTAGCTTTTTTTCATATTATTATTATTATTATTATTTTTTGTAGAAATGCATTTTAATGATGTTATATCTGATAGATCTTAAAAGATTAGTGGACTGATCACTGATATTACATTCAGATCAAATACCCAATTCAACCAAATAGCTAACCAAAAAGGAAACTCTGGGAAATAAAATAAAACTGATGCAAGTAATATTCTTTGGACTACAAAATCATTTAGTTTAAAAACAGAACTGAGAAATTCTTGCATAATTCATAACATCTGTTGCACATTAAACAAGCACATTGTTCCAATATAATAAAACTAAATTTGATAATAAAGGTCAAAACCAGGAGGCACTGAAGAAGCATGATATATAAAATCCCATAACGGATACTGAGAAAAACTAAGCTCCAAAAAGCCTAAAATTGAGCAGGATCGTGAAGATTTCAAGTGCGGGCAGCAGTTGGTGGTCCACCTGGGCGCGGTGCTTGCCCAGCCTTTGGGAGATCATCCTGTAAAATTAGAGGGGAAAATCAGGCTTGTAGAAGAATGGAATCTGCACTATTGAAGTATAAACAGTGGAACAAAATGTCACCAGCAACTGAGACGAAGAATGAGAGAGAGAGGGGGGGGGGGGGGG
>CAIGRN010014913.1:0-16427 GCA_903798345.1 Fraxinus anomala
AAAATCAGATATTCATTTAATTATTATAAATTAATATTTTAATATTAATAACAATATAAATTAATTTATATACACACCCCTACACTATCTACCACAAACCCTAAAATCAATTTTTTTCCCATCTCCTCTCCATTCTCTCATCTCTTCTCCCGTCTCTCTACTCAAACGACGTCGTCGCCGCAACCGCCACTGTCGCCGACGCTTCTTCCCCCCCTCTCTATCTTGTCTTCACTCTCCCTCTAATCTCTCTCTATCCTTTTCCTCGCACAGCGGAGCTCGTCACCAAGAGCAGTGAGCAGTGCTCCTTGCGATCGCCGGCTAACGCTGCTGTGAACGACATGCTGCAGTCCGTCGAAGCTACAGTTTGCAGCAGCATTGTGTCATTTGCGGCAGCGGATCAATTCTTCTTCTTCTTCTTATTTTATTTTTGATGTGGTGTTGGGTGCGCGATGGTGCTGTGTGAGATCGGAACCACTACGCTCGCAGCGACGTTGTGCCGCCAGGGTGTTGAGATGATTTTGGGCGTGAAGATAGCAGCCACGCCAAATTTGGGTGATTTTTGTTTGTTGTTGGTGGTGGTTTCCATGGTGTGGTGATGTTTTGGTGGTTTTAGCTGCAGTGGTGGATCGGGCTGCTGATGGTAGATCTAGAGTTGGTGGAGGTGGAAGTGGTGTGTGGTGTTGGAGCAAGCGGTTGTGGGGGTGGCAACGGCGATATGTGTAATAGTCATGGCGTCATTTTCGACGGCAGTGGTGGTGCATTTATGTTGTTGGGGATGGTGGTGCATTTTTGTGGTGGTGGTTGTAGTGTTTTGGTGGTGGTGGTGTTGGTGGGGGCGGTGGTGGGATAACGTTTGTGACCAAGTATTTGTGGTGGATCGGGGTGGTGTGGGGTGTTTGGTGTATGTGACCAATTATTTGGTTTATTGTGACTAACCATTAAACTGTGGCCTTAAAATTCGATAATTTGTGACTAAAAAATAATTTGTGACCGGTAGATAAATTGTGATCTATAATTTTTTTATCTGTGACCAATGAAATAAATTGTGATGTATAAAAATTTTGATTTGTGATTTCGAAATAATTTTTGATCAATTAATTTAATATTATGTAACCAATAAATAAGTTGTGAGATATAATTATGTACATATGACCATTAATGGTATAATTGTAAATTTATTATATTTAAATAATATAATAAAAATTAATTAATACCAAATGTCTGAGTTTTACTTTTTTTAAACTTAACACCTAATTTTTGTAATTGTGAAACTTAATGCCTGATTTGTGAACTCTTCCCATCAACCTTTTAGGGCTTGTCTGACTTAAGAACATACCAATCGTAATAAAAGAAGCATTGTTCCCTTATGTACAGAAAACCAGATTACACAAAGTGAGTGGGCCCCACTGTGTATTTTAAAAAATATTGCGCGGACCCCACCTGTGTGAGTGTTCTAGTGAAATTCTGGTGATTTTGCTTCTGTACATGAAGCAAAAAATCATTTTTTAACGGTAACTAACAAAAGCTACAAATTTTGGGTGACAAAAGCCCAAATGAAGTTGTGGCCCAAAACATACTGAACTTGTCAGTGGGCCCAATGGCTTTTAAATGACTAAAACTGAAACCCACTCACTTCGATCGACCTATTCTCTCGCTGAATCAAGGGTACAAAATCATTTACTTTGATTTTTCGAATACAAGTACTGCAATACATTGTTTGAATCAACAGCTAACATTTTCCTTCTATCCAATTCAAAAATTATAGAATTGACGAGTGAGCGATCCATTACAGATTGTGATCTCCACATATCGTGTAACTGACATGTGAAGTTACACATTGAATTTTATTCATTTTGTGTGGACGAAAGGTTATATAAATGAATGAGTATGCAAGGAGGTTTGTCCAAGACAAATTATGTATGTATAATTTCTCAAGTCTAATAAATTAATCTTTTTGAATAAACCGATTCAACGAATTTAATATCGTTGAGCACAAGATAGAAAGGTGAAGCAAGAATTAGACTATGGAGCTCGCCTCTTGCAAGTTTCTCATGCGATGTGTCATGTCTAGAACACGGTTCAAAATAATGAATGAAATTTGAAGTTTTGTTCCATCTAATCTAGTATATCAAACTAGTCATTATAAGAATAATCAGTAATTAATCAATATGAGACTCAATATACATATAACACAATACATTAACTTAAAAAGACGACACCAGCACCTTTTTAATGCAAACTAGTGGAGATCGTGCGTTGCACGATTACCGTTATAATTTTAGAAAGGATTTTGTTTAAAGGGCAAATTATTTTACAACATCTAAATATCTAAATATTTAGATTGATTAATGCATATTTATATTGTGTTATAACATCAAAATATTGGTTCTATCGTTTATATTTTTTGAACGTTCAAATATGTCATAGGCGAACAAGTTGCTCACTATTATACAATAGATTGCACAATAACATTCAACTTAATGAAGTGACAAATTAATGTCATAAAGCATGTACTCTTTTCATTTTACATTAGATTACATATGTGCCCACTTCTCAAGACTTGAAGCAACTTCATTGAGAGCACAATTAAATTACACATAAACCCAATAAATCTAAGAACAAAGATTCTTATCATCCATACAAATCTCCTTCTAAGAAATCAAATTTAAAAATATTTCTGAGAAAATTTCATTGTAGAAAACTGTTTGACACTGTGAAGTTCAAGCCTCAATATAGTTGCTATGCTGTCTATATATTCAAGGTGATGCAAAACGACTCGGGGGTTTAACCAACAGAAAGAAGAGAAAGAAATATAATTGCTGTTTTGAGATATTATAAATGCATATTACAGTATGATAGAATTCACAAAATAATATCTAAATTGGAGAAAAAAAAACTTGCCACAAATTGTTGGCGGTAGGCCATGACTGCTTTGAGAAGTGCTAAATGGCAACAAGCTGGTTATTTCGAAGCTTCCCTGTATAGACAACATTTAGAGTTTTCTCTCCACTCTCTGAAACAATGAAATCGCTGTTGAACTCGTTTGTCTATTCCATGCACGTTCACGGATGAGTGACGACAATAATATTATATTGATTTCTACTGAATTAAAAGGAAATACTCGACTATAAGGTATGATGCTATGCTAGTTTTCATGCTCAAGAAAGAATCCAAAATTAGACAACAGATCAATGAAGTAACTGGTGGAGGTTCCTATCAATGCCATGAAAAACACCATTCTAAAGTTCTTGTTTCATTTAAAATGAGAAACTTCCAGTTTGTAAAAATGTGTACACAACATAAAACAAATAGACCAAGGGGCATACAAACATAGAGGTAGACCCTTGATCAGTGGCGGACCCAGGATTTTGGGTCAGCACGGGCGTTCGTGGATCGTTGATCGCTGTTACAATAAAATATTAAGAGTTACGTTTGATACCCATTTTTTTGCAAAAAGTTCATTTTGGAATAGCGATTTGATGGAAAATATGTGGTTAAAAATAAGGAAAAGTTTTGAATTTGAATATAATATTATTTTATTGAAAAATATGCGGTTGAAAGAAAAAATAAAAATGTATTTTGAAAAAAAAAAGAATCAAATGTCTAAAATTTAAATATAATAATTATTTTGTTCAAGCTGAACATATATAATTTTGTTATAAAATTTAGCAATATTCACTAAATGATATTGTGGCCAAGTTTTGTATAATTCAAAGGAAGAGCACGGGTTCGAATTTTTATAATTGCATTAAAANTTTAAATATAATAATTATTTTGTTCAAATTGATATATATATTTTTGTTGTAAAAATTAGCAATATTCACCAAATAATATTGTGATCAAGTTTTGTATAATTTAAAGGAAGAACATGGGTTCAAATTTTTAGAATTTCGTTAAACCCAATAAGATATAACATATTATTCTGGTAGAATTTGAATCAAATTTAAGAAGTGCCAAAATGGTCAACTTCTCATTATTCTAAAGAGGGGGTCACGGTTTCGAATCACCTCTCCATCCCATTTAATTTTGATAAAAGGTAAAAATTAAAGTATTAAAAATCTTACACAATAAAAATGAAGGGAAATAGATTCGAAACCAGAACCTCNTTTGTATAATTCAAAGGAAGGGACAATGATCAACCTCTCACTATCCTAAAGAGGGTTCACGGTTTCGTATCACCTCTCCATCCCATTTAATTTTGGTAAAAGGTAAAAATTATAGTATTAAAAATCTTACACAATAAAAATGAAGGGAAATAGATTCGAAACCAGAACCTCCTTTATAAATATAAGAACCCTACCCATGTGAGCTACAAGATATGTTTGGAAACAAAATGAATTATTAGGTATATAATCTAAACGGTTTACATTGTCAACAAAAAAAAAAAAAATTGTTCCTGACGGATCCAGCACAGGCGGCCTCCAAGGCTCGCCGGGTGCTGGGTCCGCCCCTGCCCTTGATATAAGTAGCATGTGTCAAACAAAAATATATATTAATGTACAGCGAAGAAGAAGAAAATGTATAAACGAACCTATTCCTTCAAAAATTCAATCAGTGCAAAACTGTATATATTTGATATTGTCACTTGGTGTCATTTACCGTCAAAGAACCCCACATACACAAATCTTCAAGTGCTGTGTCCAGTAAGATAATAACATCATCACCTTTCACGGTCTTCTCTTCTTCTTCTTCCATATGGTCTCCACTAAAAACCCTATAAAAACTATCCTTTTAAGCATGAGAGATATAAAGTATAACACTAAGATGGAAAATGAAAGAAAATCCAGAACAATCTAGACAATGACAGGGATAAGTAAAGAAAAGAACCATAATACCACTACATTTAGCAAAAGTAAATTCCTAACATTTTGATTCATTATTTAAAATCAATAACATTTGCACCAGATTTCTCAAACTACTCTTGCTACCTAAAAACAAAAGTCAAAACAAGGGAAAGACTCAAATTTTTAAATAGTAGCTATCTTGGAAATGATATGGACGACAGCATCTTGTGCTAGGGTAATGGATAGTTTATAGTTAATATGGTCAGAAATTGATGCAGATAACAAAAGCACCTATTGAATCGAACATTTGTACATAGAAACCAATAGTTTTTTAAATAAATTATAAAGGAACTACACTGGTCTACAAGCAAGGTAAGTAGGTCCATTACCGACCGGCTTCGGACCTTCTATTCGATTCAGGTTTGACATCATTCAAATAGTTTGAAGTCATGAATCCATGGCATGCATATGAAAGAACACTTGCATTGTCATAGCATTGCAAACTGTAGCAAAACTAAGGTTATTTAGTGTGTCAAAAATACATTGGAAGTTAATTTAATCTCAAGGACAACTATCATCAACACCTACACTTACCATCAATTTAGTATAAACCCTTTAAAATTTCCATTCGTCAGATTTAAAATGTCAAAATGATGGTAACAAATACGCCAATGAAAGAGCTTCAATAAGGACATCACGTCTATTAGAACAAAAATAAAATACCAGAAAAAAAAAAAAAAAAGAAACGAAGGCATAAATTTATGATATAGTGAAAGCCCACAATTTATGGCGGTCAAAAATCAGCAATACCTACCTTTTGATATACAAGAATTGAAATTGCTTCTCTCCGCAGCCAAATCCACATTCACAAAGCGGGAAATAAAGTTTCGTTTGAATTTTTGAGAGACAAAGAACCGAAGACAAAATGAATAAAGTAGATAACCTGGTGGGCAGCCATCAAGTTCAATTAAATAATAAAGCATACCCTACTAATGATATGTGCATAATACCTAAATCGTTGTGGTATTTCTCATCAAAGTTAAAACATATAAACATGAATTAGCACAATACTTCAATGGATGTGGTATTTGCTGCCACTAAAGATGTGTGCATAATCAGAAATCCCATAACGCTCAAAGAAAATGCTGAGTTTAATATTGCAAAATCAATAGAATTCATGAATAAAATAATAAAAGGCCAAGAGCTATGGCTGGAGCAAAATAAGTATTTGGGAAAGAAATATTTGACCTCACCAAAGGCTAGAAAAGTAGTTGCAAGTGTTCTTGGAGTCCCATGTACATCATCATCAGTAAAGAATACAATAAAATGTTGCAACAATGATAAAGTAATAAGACTTGTTTCGAGGAATGTATAGAACTGCACAGTGAAAGAAAGTCATCAGTTATCTTACATTAACATATTTTCATACACCAAGTAATTAAAAAAATTCAAATGCCTGTAGTAATTTAATATTAAATACAACAATAATCAGCATCCCCCTTTTCAGCATGGTTGAACTCCGAAAGTAGCATCAAAATTGACTGCAGCTTCACTTTTCCACCACGCTTGTTCTGAATTTCATCAAACAATATTCATAATTATAACAAAATTGTACAAAATCAATGAAAAATAAACTAAGCAAATGATTAAGCACTTGATATTCCATTAATTTCTCAGCATGGTCTCTTTCTTCTTCGCTCGACTCCCTCGTGTTTCTATCCAATAATGGAATGTCATACTTCATTGTCGTCATGCAGAACAATCAACCTTGCGCTTTGATATCACTTGTTATGAATTTCGGATCACAAGATAATGACGATAATGAAATAAAGAAGAATAGAACAAGAACACAAGAAGTTTAGAGGAGAAGAATCAACTATAATCAATAGCTTTGTGTTTACAATATCAAGATTTCAATAATTAATTGAAATCTAGGCTCTCAATAATGTTTTCTCTCAATTTTCTTGATGTTAGAATGTATAATAATATTACAAGCCATGACCTATATATAGAAAAACCCTAGGAACAAGTTACAGTACAAAAGAAGTCAAAAAACGAGTCAAATTGACGAAACGGGCTTGGGCNAAATCTAGGCTCTCAATAATGTTTTCTCTCAATTTTCTTGATGTTAGAATGTATAATAATATTACAAGCCATGACCTATATATAGAAAAACCCTAGGAACAAGTTACAGTACAAAAGAAGTCAAAAAACGAGTCAAATTGACGAAACGGGCTTGGGCCTAAAAAGACTGTCGCTCGAGCGAGGGGCGAGCGACAGTCGGACAACGAAGTCTCGGGTTGTTTTCCACCAGCTTCGCTCGAGCGTCCAACTAGCGCCAGACTAGCAAAAATGCGGCGACTTTTTTCCTCCGGTTCATAATTTTGATATCTTCAAAACCAGTCCAATTTAAACTCCAATACCC
Organism: Fraxinus anomala; assembly: GCA_903798345.1. Classification (NCBI taxonomy): domain Eukaryota; kingdom Viridiplantae; phylum Streptophyta; class Magnoliopsida; order Lamiales; family Oleaceae; genus Fraxinus; species Fraxinus anomala. The sequence continues at coordinate 7,210 of CAIGRN010014913.1, forward strand.
ACTAGAATTTGGGTCAAACCACAACATACCACTTTTTATTTTTTGGTAAAGAACAAAAGGAGAATGAAGAAGGTAGAAACAAGAAGTCCTCATTAATAATTGCAACTAACATTGTAATTCTAGGGAACACCATCTACAACTCCTTGAAACTTAACCAAATAGAACACAAGTTACATCTTTAAGGAGTTGCTTCTCAACACTAATCTGCTTCCATCATATCTTTTGATAGGAAAAGATTTCTTTGATAAATTACCAAAATTGAAGAACATAAATACTAAGAAAGAGCAAAGAGGATCCAGAAAATGTAGTATAGAAGTTTGATGAAATATAATTTTCAACAAATCGGGATCTAACTCGGAAAGGAACCCATAGAATTTCGAAGAGCCGAGTAACGCACACATTCTCACACAAAATGCGTGAGAAGAACTTGAACTGATGAAGACAGAAACAAAAAGAGAGAATCCTGTACTATCAAGAAACAGAGCAACCCCATAAAGCCAATGAAGAAAAACTCACCATATGTACTCAGCAATAATCTTTTTTGTAGAGTCAGAGAGATTAAGATTAACGATATCTGAAAGCAGTGACATTATTATTAATACATAATAGGCGACACCATTCTCGTCGATGTTACGTTTCTTTGTGAGATCCATCAATGAACTTAGGGATTGGAAAGAAAACCTAGCGGAAGAAATGAAGAGATTTTCATGGGCAACAGGAAGGAATATAGAGAGGAAATGAGGCCAGAAGCTGGGTATTGGTGGTACAGTAAGGGCTACACAATATGGATGGTTGTGTGGGGAATAGAGTAAACAGGCGGAATGGTGACAGGCGGAATGGTGATTGCGTGTAAAAATGGAGTAAAGAACAACCGTAGAGAGGGGGAAGAAAATGGGGCAAAAATTACAGTTTAAAAAAATGAAAATTACACATATATGATGTCAGCATTGCGCCATGATGACGCCTTATAAACAGTAACAAAGTTTGCTCTTTTATATATTGTAGTGATATACAACGTCCAAGTAATGCTTTCTATATAATCTAACAGTACAATGGGAAGTTACCTGCTGAATTTAGAGGCAATAGTGACCACCAGAAGCACGAAACGAGACGTCTGAGTATGAGTTTGTGATTCAATCTCATATTGTATAAATATACAATGACCGCAGTACAGAAAAACAGAAAAAATGCACTTATAAATTGCAAGAAATTCTCAGTTACCAGAAATCTGAAATGTGAAACTGGAGATAAAAAATCTTTTACATTCATTCTGATACATTCTTTAATCAGACAAATCATTAGAAAATAAGCTTACAAGTCAGTACAAGTCCTTGCACTTTCTGGAAATCAAACCCGCACCCATATCAGTAAGTCTCACACATCAGTTCAAGCAAATAAGCTTACAAATGTTCAGAGATACTCAACAGCCAACATTCCCAAAAAGGACTCAGCATCTCAAGTATTGCCCCCCATTAAACTACTGCGTTGAAAATATATTTTAGCCTTGAATATATGAACGTGATAGTAATCATCCACGAAACAATATTTTCAGGGAGGGGTAAGTTTCGCTATGTTAATACATAGTGACCATCCAAATTACCCTATTTTTGTAGGACACAAGATTGCATGAATTTTTATGAACATTTAGAGATTCACATAGAGTATAGCAGTATATTTATATTTCCTATTGAACCCTAATTTACACCATGTCAAACATATTTTCCATCTTTCGAATGCATAAAATAAGCCACCAAATTCATACAATTACCTTGCACAATAATCGTAGAGAAAAGATAATCATGCAAATCATTTAAAATCCAAAAACGTGTTTTCAATGTCAAATATTTAAAACTAACTATTAAAAAATTTATATTACAAGGTTTTTCATTCTCCAAACACAAATAAATATAGCCTAACATGTTATGGACAAGAAAACAAAAGATATAACGGTTGTTCATCATCCGAAAATTCTTGAAGTTCTTGAAATTAAATCTTCTTGTGTTCATAGCCTCATTTTGCAATAATTCTCCACCTTTTATTATGTTTTGAGTGTTGGTATTTATAATCCCTCTAAAGAGTCACAAAAGATCTCCAAAAATCGTGCATATCCAGCCACCTGACTTATATAACTGGGCGGCTACACAGTTATAAAAACTTCTCGAATTTTCTTTTTAGCCATTTTTTCATTCTTTCTTCCATCTTGGTTCTCCACATTAAATTACTTCGATTTCACTACTTCAACTTTTACTCAAATACAATAAGTCTCCAAACTTCCATCCATTGGCCAATTGAGCAAACCAATCTTAAAATCCGTTTGCTCATTTTTTTAGTTTTAATCGGATCAAATTATTCATTTGAGCTTAATGGGCTCTGATACTATGTTAAGAATTGAAGTTCTATATTAAAAATCAACCTTATTTAAAAAACGTAGCTTAAGCTCTTATAAATTAGTTTATGTTTTTATCTTTTTTCAATGTGGGATTTCATCCTTACTTGTCTTAATCATCAAAAAATCAGTTTTGATTGAAGACAAAGACAAGTTATGAACTACATGACATAACAATAGAAAGTGGCTGCTTACTATAGAAAACCCATATGCAAACAGATGGTAGACAAAGTGTGTTTGGTGAATGTTCAACAGGTATTCAGCATATGATCTTGTACTAATGGTCCTTTAGCAAGTGCACAATAGTCTTGTTCTTCTATGGTAGTGCTTAGATGAGACTCCAGATTGGGACTTGACAAACAAAACCAGCATTCTTTGGACTTGAAACAAAGTAACCATTATCATGATTGTTAATTTCTATCACACAAGAAATACCACCGCAAAAATAACAAAGAAAGTCAATATGGCTGGACCTATGGATTTTGAACCCATAATAGCAAATCCAACATTTCTTTGGTGGTTTTGAGTTATATTGTTGGGAAAAAAAAATTTGTTGTGCGTCAATCACGCGGGCATCATCAATTTTGATGGTTAAAGGAAGATGAAATTAATCTTGTTCACATTCACCGAGCACACTATGGCGGAAAAAAAGTTCCTTCCATATTATTTTTACTACCTCTAATTGTGTATTATCATTTAGAGGGGAAGATTGTGATTCATTAACATTTTCAGTATCCCTTTTATATAAATATCAAAAGAGAGATTGATAAAAACGAAAAATGACTTCCTTACTATTCTAATACTATGTTTCACTTGTTCTTCATCATATCTCAAGTACGAACATCATCAATTTTGATGACTAAAGGAAGATGACAAAATCTTCAACATGGGTGGAAAGATGAGAAAAATAAGTAGAAATATTGGAATGATAAGTACACCACAATGCTATATTTACTTTTCCATTTTTAGTTTTTAATGGATTGGAGTATAATTGTAAATTTGTTGTGGTGTATTTATTGAAAACTTACTTTAATTGTGGTGTGAATATAATGTGGTGTACTAAGTAAATTTTGTGGTGGTAATATAATTACCCTTCAACTTATTCATATTTCCACATTTGCCCATTTAATGGCAAAAGACAAAAACGCCCATAAGTATATAAAACAATTACAAAAATATTAATTTGTTTAAAAGACAATACTAGCATTTAATTAACAAATAAAAACCGAACACTTCTTACGTAAAATTTCAAAATCGACTAACTTTTGTTATTTGTTTATTTTACTTTCATCTGTTTCAACCTTAGAATCTGAAAAATTTATCAAACGTTGAACCCTGAATTTTTTTATATCAATCACTTTGAATCGATAAGTATATTTACGTATGTTTAATTTCGTTTTCGTTAAATTAATATACGTTTTAATTGTTAACTTTATTTCGACAAAGATAGTTAATGTAGATAATTTTTTTAAACATGAACAAGAAAAAAAATCCATCTGCATCTTTCAAACGAAATGGATCTGGTGAGAAATAGTCTAACGGCTGTTTAAACAATCGGCTGGCTGTTTAAACAACCAGCAAACAACTGGCTGAAACAGCCGGTTGTTTTGCCGGCTGTTTTTTCATGCTTACTTGTAAATTAAGGGTTTTGGAGGTGTACAATATTCAAATTTTCGTTTATTTACCGTCTCTAATTAGGATAGGTTTGGATGATAGAGTTGGAACAGTAAAGGTAAACATTAATTATAGGAAACTAATTGCACAATTTTTATTTGGAAGGTATTGAAAAAATAAGGTTGTCTTGAATTCAAGCATGTTGGCTTGTGTCCTACTACATTAAAAAGGGCAGTTTCCAGCTACTGTAGATGCAACAGTAATGAGCTGTTGCTGTTCATTTTTCCAAATTTCACTCATCCGGTCCTCCAATTTTCAGAACTATGTAAAAAAAAAGGCAATTTTCACTGCTTCGTTGTATATTTTTTCTTTCAAGAATTTGATTTAATATCTTGAAAATTACTTCTAGGCATCTTAACTTTGTAAAAAAAAAAAAAGTCTCAGCGCACGCGGAGACACCGTGTTCGCGATGTGCGGACACGGTGTGTCTGTCTCCACGCGCACGGAGACTTTTTTTTTTTGAAGTTAAGATGCACGTGAAACTGACATAGGACTTTTTCTCCATTTTTTTTCACTGCTTCGTTGTATATTTTGTCTTTCTATTTTGAGGAATTTGATTTTATATCTTGAAAATTGGTTCCATGCATCTTAACTTTAAAAAAAAATAAAAAATCCTACTATATTAAAAATGGCAGTTTCCAGTTACTGTAGATGCAACAGTAAACCAATTAGTTGTTGCTGTTCATTTTTCCAAATTGCACTCCTCCGGTCCTCCAATTTTCACAACTATGTAAAAAAAAGGCAATTTTTACTCAATTTTCACTGCTTCGTTGTATATTTTTTCTTCCAGGAATTTGATTTTATATCTTAAAAATTGCTTCCACGCATCTTATCTTTAAAAAAAAAAAAAGTCTCCACGCGTGGAGACACCGTGTCCATGCACCATGGACACCACGGAGACTTTTTTTTTTTTTTGAAGTTAAGATGTACGTGAAATTGACATAGGACTTTTTCTCCATTTTTTTTCACTGCTTCCTTGTATATTTTGTCTTTCTATTATGAGGAATTTGATTTTATATCTTGAAAGGTTCCAGGCTGCACGGAGACATGGACACAGTGTCTCTGTGCGTGCGTAGACTTTTTTTTTTTTTAAACTTAAGATGCTCGTGAAACTGACATAGGAATTTTTCTCCATTTTTTTTTCACTGCTTCGTTGTATATTTTGTCTTTCTATTTTGAGGAATTTGATTTTATATCTTGAAAATTGGTTCCAGGCATCTTAACTTCAAAAAAAAAAAAAAAATCCTACTATATTAGAAAGGGCAGTTTCCAGCTATTGTAGATACAACAGTAAATCAATGAGCTGTTGCTGTTCATTTTTCCAAATTGTACTCCTTCGGTCCTCCAATTTTCACAACTATGTAAAAAAGGCAATTTTCACTGCTTCGTTGTACATTTTTTCTTTCAGGAATTTGATTTTATATCTTGAAAATTGCTTCAACGCATCTTAACTTTTTTTTAAAAAAAAAAAGTGTCCGCACATCACGGACACCGTGGAGACTTTTTTTTTAAAGTTAAGATGTACGTGAAACTGACGTAGGACTTTTTCTCCATTTTTTTCACTGCTTCCCTGTATATTTTGTCTTTCTATTATGAGGAATTTGATTTTATCTTGAAAATTGGTTCTAGGCTGCGCGGAGACTTTTTTATTTTAAGTTAAGATGCACGTGAAACTGACATATGACTTTTTCTCCATTTTCATACGCTACTCGGCCATTCCTTTCCAAATCCACCATTTTTGCTTCTTCTCATCCACACACACTTCGCATTCTTTTCCCCTTTCTCCTCAAAAACTTTGTCTGCTTGACCTTTGAAAAAAAAATTATTTTGTGTTCAATTTTCCTTTTCACTATTAATCTCGTACTAAATTCTCATTCTTGGTTGAACAATGTTTAAGATTTGGTCAAGTTTACGCTTCCGTCTCCAATTGGTAATATCTCCCTGCATTTATTCCTTCCGTTGATGTCAAAAAAAAATGTAGTTTGTGTTTGTTTGTATTTTTTTTATGACGGTTTATGTGGCTTCCAAGTTTTTTTTACTATTTGGATCTATTTTTTTCTATTAGTTGACTGATGATCTGGGATTTGAACGTATTATTTCGTTGTCTGTGATTTTGTGTTTTTTTCGTTCGACATTAGATCTCAAGATTTTGGATTTCAGTGTCCTTTTGGCTTTTTTTTTTCCACTTATTGTCTTTGTTCGTGGCCTCTAGATTTAGTCTTCAAATGTGTTTTTTTACTGATAAAGTGTTGAAAGATTGAACATTCTTTTTGGTCATCTATATTTGAGCTAGAAAATTCGGATTTGAAGTTTTTTTTCCTTTCTTTGTTGAAGATTTACTATTCCAATCTGTTATTTATATTGTTATTATTTGATGATGAAGACCAATGATTCGAATGTTTTATTTTGTTCTCTGTGGTTTGTGTTGTTTCCATTTGAAGTTTAAGCTAATGGTTTAGGATTTTAGTGTCCTTGTGGCTTCATTTTTTACCTTATTATCTTTGCTATTTTTGTTGTTGGTGATCTCAAGATTTAGTCTTCGAAGGTATTTTCTTGTTGTCGAGGTTTTAGTAGTTCAAAAATTCATTTTTTTCTATATTTGAGCTGAAGATTTAGGCGTTGAAGATTTTATTCTTTTTTTTTAATTTACTGTTTCAATCTATTATTTGATGATGAAGAGTTAGGGTTCGAATATGTTATTTTGTTCTCTGCAATTTGTATTATTTTCGTTTGAAGTTAAAGTTGAAGACTTAGGATTTTTGTGTCCTTGTGGCTTCATTTCTTATACTTCTTGTCTTCGTTCTCTTTGCATATTCATTAATTTCTTTATTGGCTGAAAATTTGTGTGCTTATCCTGATCTCTTTGTCTTTCAAGTTCATTTTATCAATAGAAACTTACATGCAACTCATTGTCTTGGTATTCATTTTCTATAGCTGAAAATTTTCATGCCATCTCATTGTCTTCAAAGTGCTTGAAAGTGCATCTTCTCGTCTCCTATTCCATATTTAAGTTCAAGATTTACCCTTTAAACCTATTATTTTTTCTCTGAGGTCGAGAATTAGTCTTTGAAGGAAGTTGACACGGAAAAATTACTTGGTAAGTGCAACAAAAGTGAAGAATCTTGAATATTTCATCCAAAGGTAAGCAAAATTTAAATTCAATTAGAAATTATTTTGACATGTATTTTTATGCATTTTTTTCTCTCTCTCTCTTTTTTTTTTCCTTTGTGCCTACAAGATTATAAGAATAAGGCATGTATTTATAGTTTCTTTTTCGCTCAAGAATTCTTTCTTAGCTAATGGAGAATTTTTGTTATTATTTTCTATTTTATTTAGTTCTTTTGATTTTGTGTGCAGTATAATCATAGTGTCGAATGAGAGCAATTTACCACATCGCTTTTTTCAATTTATTGGACTATCATCTGGACATAATGTTAGATTGGTAAATTCTACTTTACTTTAAATATATTTAACTATATTGTAAATATGTCTACATTAAAAATTTAAAAAAAATGAATACGTGTAATTTTTTTATTACAGAAACTCAATACAACTTTTGTTCGACGAGTTGGACATGAACTTGGTGATGCCATTCGGCTAATTGATTATGATGTCATAATATTTAATATTCAATTGGAAAGAGTCAATGATAATATATTCCTTAGTAATGGATGGCAACATTTTTTTTATCATCACGGCTTTGAAGATGGTTATTTTATCGTCTTTGAATATGTTGGACATTCTATGTTCAATGTATCGATCTTTGATCATTCAACTGTGAAAGTAACAAATGATTTTGATATTTATGAAACTAAGGTTTCTCCTGCTAGCAACCCCTTGTTCAAAATAACATTAGCAAGAAATCTTCATGGTCATGAAATCTCTACTTAACCCTCCGGGAAATTTTGAGAATCTGCAAAAATTGTGACCACCATTTTTGCACTGTTCACAAATTGAATGTCGAGGCAATGGGGTTCACCGTACTATGGTTTCAGATTCAAAGAAGATGAAGAGGAAGTGAAACTATGAAGATTATGATTCGAATAACAACAGTATGAACAAAGGGTAAATAGTGGTTACACTAAACATCGATTTTCTTTTATTCAATTTTTGGGGTTTTTAGTTGAACAGTTTTATACTTTAATTGTGTCTTTGTGATTTTTCTGCTTTATTGATTCGATTTTTGGATTTGATTTCTGAATCGGTGTCCTTTTAAAGGTTCTTCAATCACACTATTTCTTCTTCAAGTTAAGTCGTATAGGTTGAACATAATTTCCAAGTTTATGATCTTTATCTGTTGCTTTTGAATAAAAAATTGTTATTGAGAGCTATGCTTGTGTTGGATTCTTCCATTGATTCATGAATAATGAATAAGTTGCTTCGGTTTTCATCTTAGTGCTCCATGATTGAGCTTTTTTTTTTTTTTTAGGGTTTTACCATTGAGAGCCATCGACCGGCGACTAGAGTGCTCGACGGATACCCGCGGAGAATCTTCATGGACATCCTGCCTAGGTTCTCCACTTGCTTGTTTTCTTCTTAAATATTATTAGCTTCAATTTTTTCTCGTAAATATTAAATTTGTAAGTGAAAAGGGTTTGATCACTTCTTACAGTTTTTCCTAGACAGCTAAGAATGTTCTTGTAGCACTAGAAATTTGAAAAATGGTCATGCATGTTAGGTGTATAAGAGTTGAAATTTATGATATGAGAGTGAGGATTCAAGGGTTTTAGGAATGTTTAGATGTGGGCAGAGAAACTGAAATTAAGATTTTTGGTATTATATATTTTTGTGTGGAAATTGTTTTATGTGAAAAAATGATGGAATCAGAGGTTTATGCGAAAACTCTGCATCAATATAGGGGAATTTGTAAGTGAAAAATGGGTTTGAATGATTTTCATGTCGTTTTTTTTCTCCCAAATTTGTGAATGTTCTTGCAGCATTAGAAATTGTGAATTCAGTTATTCAAGTGAGTGTTTAGGTGTTGAAATTGATATTTGAGGGTTGGGGTTTAGGGGTTTTAGAAATTTTGGCATGTGGGCAGAGAAACTCAAATTTTGACTCTTTTGGTGCTTATGTTTACATATTTTTTTATAAAATTGTGGTTGTATGTGAAACATTAGTGGAATTGGAGGTTTATGCGAAATTCAGCCATTATAGG
>CAIGRN010014914.1:0-16712 GCA_903798345.1 Fraxinus anomala
CAACTCACAAGTGTAAATGTAAGTGGAAGAGAGTCCTTTTCTCATAGGCCATTAGCAGAACAAATAATTCCGATTCAACGACACCCAAGAGGTATATGTTAATTTAATTTCAATTTTCTTTGGCCGTATAATTTATATTCATGTAACTGTGAGGATTCAATATATATATATATTTGATTCTTTCTTTTTGTTCTGCATAGATTTTGTATTTTCGTATTTTGGAATCACATATCTGAGGTTTCTAATTACAACAGGTTTCCTTTGATTTACTGTTTGAGTGAGATATTCTGTCTGCTGAATTTGTGTGTTATTGAAATGGTGTGTATTATATGAAACGAAGATAAAAAAGAGTGTGTGAAATATGGCATTCAGACGTGTTTCTTTACACTTTTATGATTCAATCCGAACTTCATAAATTATGTTTACCCCAATAATATTATGGGAACGAATAATTAAATCTGTGTGAGTTGCGTGCTATAATTTTACCTCAAATCATATTATAGAAAGAGAGTAAAGGAATATGACGGGAGCATATTTGGACAAATTTTCGGGTTATTCTTTTTGTATTTTATGGATGAGTTTCTATTGGGAATCATGCGATTCTCCCCTTTTTTTAATTTTATTCTATGCTCATTATCCTGATTTTATTTATATTTTTGCTATTTGAAAATTTTACAATGTTGGATTATAAGATGTAGTTTGTTGAATGAAAAGTGTTTTAATCAAAGTTGTAATTGTGTAGTTTGTTCTTGACTTTTTTTATAAGTTTTTTATAACTTCTATGAATCTCTAAGTTTTATGATATTAGTCGCTTCATTTCTTAGAAATATGAACAAATATGTGTAATGCATAGATAGACTATATCTTCTATATAAACACACAAAAGGCAGTAATACTGACCTTTTTAATGCACCTTCAAACCTTTGCACCACTCCACTGGTTCACCACACCTGATTTGAGAGATACAGAATTTGAGAGAGATAGCACGGAAAAATATGAAAAACCATATATAATGCATAGATAGATTTATACTGTAAACAAAAAATTAAGTTAGACTCAAAGAGAGACAACACGAAAAAACATGAAAAACCATATAGAATGCATAGCTAGACTTATAAAAAAAAAAAAAAATTAAGTTAGACTCACTTTTCAATCTTCCTTCAAACTGTACAACAAATGCACTGAAAGAAATAGAATTTATCAGTCACTTTTCAAATGGTAGCACCAGTAAACTGAAAGTAATTGATGGGTTTTCTTATACCCCATTCAATGCCTCTTGGGTTCCTACGAAATGTGTCTCCTGGTATTCAAATTTTAAATCTGACTACTGCACTGCTTTGCCATGTATTAGTCAATTGTCTCATTTGCTTTATTATAAATTACAAGTCATACGGTATATTAAAAATACTTATTATAAATTTCTATTACATGTGATTAAAATCTGCCTCCACATATTTATAACTTATATTTTCTCTCTGGTTGCAGCTTCCATTTCAATGCATGGACAAGATTCAAATATTCAGCCGCTGGAACGCGTACAAAAAGGGAAAAATAAGAGCAAACGAGACTCTAGTTTTTTCCAAATTGTAATAAGCCAAATTGTAACTTATTACAATGTTTTTGGTTGTAACTTATTATAATGTTTTTTGCCGTTACAATGTATAAGAGAAGATAATGGTATCCCTACCTATGATCAACATGTATAATTTGCCACAGTTTTTCTACTAAATTTTGAGTTCTCAACTAATGGAATTCAAACAGACAAAAATGGCCAATGGGGTTCACTTTTAATTGGCACAGTTTTTTTCCATATTCAAAATTATTATATAATGGAATTCCAGCTCACAGAACTTAACGGAATCCATTAAAGTTCACGGTGGAAAAATAGAAACAAGAATTTCTGTCAAAACAATAACTTCCGTTTCATAGCCACTTTTTATATATAGAAGATATATATATATATATATATATATATATGTGTGTGTGTGTGTGTGTGTGTGTGTGTGTGTGTGTGTGTGTGTATAATTCTTACGTTTTAGTGCGTTTACATATATATTGAATAATTTTTAATATTATTTAATTAAATATTAATAAACGACCTCATTCTTACGATCGCTGATTGTCGACGTTGACCGGTCAACGTCCACTCATGCTGAATTTCAATGTTGGGTCTGTCCCTGCTTGTTGTAGTCCTATACTTAATAGGTGTGGCTTCAATAGCGAAGAAATTGTCATTGTTGCAAAGCTGTTGGGTGCGCAACATGATAAGACGAACTTACAAACGTTAAACACTGCATTTTCTATGGGTGATGAAGTTGTACATGGAGGAAAAGGAGCTCCAACCTCAACAGATGGAGCAACCTCTAGAGGAATACCATGAATTTGGTCAGATTGCTACTAAGGTTGAGAACATGAATGGAAACCTAAAAAACAATGAGAACAAATTAAAGGAAGACGATGATTCTACAGATGTTGATCTTAAGATATGGGAGAGCTCTTGCAGAATGAATGTAGCATACAGGGGTATTTGTGTCATTTATCAGATTTTAGTTAAAATAGTTAGGAGTTTATTGAGCTGTTAATTTGGTTGTTATGTGTGTGAATGTGTATATAAACAGCTCGATCACTTCAAAGAAATTAATGAATTCATTTTCTTTCACTCACACATTTCACGTGGGTTTGTAATCTTCTTTTCTCCATTTTTCTTCCTTCTCTGCATTGAGCAAATTCTACATGGTATCAGAGAAACTGAAACCTTCCGTTCATGGCTGATGATCCAGAGATTCTTCCTTCACCAGATATTCGTCAAGGTGAAGATTCGGTAGCTGCTGCTCATCGAATGATGTCACATCTTTCGAGTCCATACTACATGCACTACGGAGACAATACATGAATGTAAAATATATCTGTCATTCTATCTGATGATAACTATTCCACATGGAGTCATGCTGTAGAGATGACACTATGTGTGAAAAACAAAGAAGGTTTCATTGATGGATCTATATCTGAACATCTTGTAGATTCACCTCTTCATGTAGCTTGGCGTAGGTGCAATCAAATAGTTTCATCATAGATCATAAATTCAATTCCCAAGGAATTATATCCTAGTGTTATGCACAAGGAATCAGCACGTCAAATCTGGTTGGAATTAAAGGATATGTATAGCCAAGGTAATGGACCAAGGATCTACCGGCTAAAGAAAATGATTGTTTCAATTTCATAGGGAAATGATTTGTTGAGTGCTTATTTCAGTAAATTGAAAGGTCTATGGGAAGAATTGTCGAATTATAGACCTCAAGATCACAATACCTATTATGAAGAAGAGCAGATCTTACAGTTTCTAATGGGGTTAGATGATTGTTATTCTAATGTGCTTAGCCAAATTTTGATGATGGATCCATTACCTTCGCTCGCTGAATAAGGTTTTCGCACTAGTTTCACAGGATGAGAAGCAGAAAAATATAGCATCCAAAAACCAGAGTAATGCTGAGGCAGCTGCTTTTGTAAGCAAACTGGTGGTTGGATCAATGAACTCTTGTAGTGGTCAGAGGCAAGCCTATCAAAACCAGAGTTTTAAGAGAGACGGACCTAAATGGAGCTATTGTGGAATGCTTGGACATTTGCAGGGAAATGTTACAAACTACACGGATATCCTCCACGACACAGATTAGCTAAGAACAAAGGCAGGGAATTTTGCTCCAGGTGCAAATCAAGTAACTGCCTCACCAAGCATATCCAATATAATCTCAAATCTGACCATCACACCGGAACAATGTCAGCAGGTCTTGAACATACTGAAGCTACAACTTCAAACTCAGTTTTCGAATATGACTCTTCATTCTCCACAAGTACCAAATATGCCAGATGCTTCAACCTTCTCAGGTAATAACCTTTGCTTAAGTGTTTCTGATATAAAGGAGAAATGGATAATTGATACCAAAGCTACGGATCACATAGTGTGTTCCATCAATCATTTGTCTTCTATCACTACTGTGGTAAATGCCAAGGTTAGGCTACCCAATGGGGATGGTGCTCTTGTGACTCACACAGGAACTGTGAAATTGTCTAACACTCTATTCTTATCCAATATTTTGTGTATTCCCTCTTTTAAGTGCAATCTGATCTCTACCAGTAAGCTCATCCATTCTCATCGCTGTTGTCTAATTTTTTTCTCCAATTATTGCTTCATTCAGGACATTTCTACATGGACAATGATCGGAGTAGGAAAGCTTGAGGCTGGCTTATACCACTTTCAGCATAATAATCCTTCATAAAATAACCCGTCTTGCACCTCTCGTTCTTCATCCTCTATGTCTCATTTGAATCAGTTTATGACTGTACATAATGATTGTAATAAACTAGTGAATAATGCACATGTACCAGGATTTACGATTGACACTAGATTGCCAGTTGATTTGTGACATTTTAGACTTGGGCATGTTCCTCATTCTAGAATCTCATCCTTGCATAAATCAATGCCTGAAATTGTCTCAGATTCTGATTTTCATTGTAACATTTGTCCTATGGCAAAACAGCATCGTTTGCCCTTTCCTAATAGAACCCATGTTTCTAAGTTTACTTTTGAACTCATTCACTGCGATATTTGGGGGCCCATATCAGACCCCCTCACTTGATGGTTCTAAATTCTTTTTAACTATAGTGGATGACTATAGCATGTGCACTTGGACATTCTTGATGCAAAATAAATCACATACCGGACATCTTTTTCAAACCTTCTTTCACATGGTTGAAAATTGATTCAATACCAAAATAAAAATTTTGAAGTCTGATAATGGGGCTGAATTTGCCATGACAGACTTCTATGCTTCAAAAGGCATTGTACATCAACTAAGTTGTGTTGAAAGATCACAGCAAAACGATATAGTCAAACGAAAACACCAACATATGTTGAATGTTGCTAGAGCACTCAAGTTCCAAGCTAAACTTCCTAACCAATTCTGGGGAGATTGTATCCTCACAGCAACCTATCTCATTAATCGAATTCCCAGTTCATCTTTATCAGAAAAGTCACCTTATGAAATTCTATTTTCAACAAAACCTGATATTCACATCTAAGAGTTTTTGGCTCATTGTGTTATGCCTATACTCTTCACAGACATAGATCCAAGTTTGATCCTCGTGTAGTGCCCTGCATTTTCATTGGATATCCCATTAATCAAAAGGACTACAAACTATATAACCTTCTTACCAATACTACTTTTGTGTCTAGGGATGTTATTTTTCATGAAAATATATTTCCTTTTCATGACAATATACATCTGAATTCACTTGGTTCTTCTGGTAATGTTGTTCCCCTTTTTCCATCTCCTGTTTATCCTATATCAGAACCTTTGCCTCATAACTCTAATCCTACTTCCATGGCTCCATCTCCATCATTGCCAATCTCACAATCTACTCCTATTATTTCACCTCCAACATTACCTCTTAATCCCCTGCGCAGGTCTAATAGACTTAAGAAACCTCTCAGCTACTTACAACAATTCCACTGCAACTTGATTTCTCAGACAGATTCCATACCTCATGCTCTATCCACCACCTTGGGATATGATTCCCTTTCTCTTGAACATAGGGCTTATGTGTTGTCACTATCCACCATCACCGAGCCCAGAACATTCAAGGAAGCATCTCAGTTCCTTGCTTGGTGTGAAGCCATGGATAGTGAATATCAGGCCCTGATTGCAAACAATACTTGGTATGTCACTCATCTTCCTGTCAATAAGAAGCCAATAGATTGCATGTGGGTATATAAAGTTAAACTCAAACAAGATAGTATTGAGGAAAGGAAGAAAGCCCGTCTTATGGCCAAGGGATTCACTCAGCAAGTTGGGCTTGACTACTAGGAAACATTTTCCCAAGTGGCTAAGTTGCCTTCAGTTAAAGCTCTTTTAGCAGTGGCAGCAAGCAAGAACTGGCACCTGCATCAACTGGATATCAACGATGCATTTCTTCATGGCGATCTTGAAGAGAAGTATACATGAGGATGCCACCTGGGCATGAGCAGCAGGAGGAGCATGGTGAAACCTTGGTGTGCAAACTCAACAAGTCCATATATGGACTTAAACAAGCATCACGACAGTGGAACACTAAGTTGTCTTCTTTCATCATTTCCCAAGGATTTGTCCAATCAAAATCAGATTATTCACTCTTTAGCAAGAAAACAAGCTGCTCATACACTGTATTGCTCATCTATGTGGATGACATAATCATAAGGGGAAATGATTTAACATACATTGAGCAATTTAAGAAGGGCTCTGATAATCAGTTCAAGTTGAAAGATTTGGGAGTTTTGAAATATTTTCTAGGACTTGAGGTTGCAAGGTCTTCAAAGGTGATTGTTGTATGTCAACGTAAATATGCCTTAGAAGTTCTCGAAGATGCTGGTTATTTGGGGTCCAAGCCCGTAAAGTATCATATGTTGCAGAACCTGAAATTGTCTAAGAATGAAGGTGAGCTACTTGAGGATCCCAGTATGTACAGGAGACTAATTGGAAGGTTACTATATCTAACAATTACCAGGCCAGATTTATCATTCTCTATACAAGTCCTGAGTAAGTATCTGGAGTCCCCTAGAAAGCCACATTTGGAAGTTACATACCATATGCTCAGATATGTTAAAAGAACGTCAGGACATGATTTTTTCTTTGCTGTAGATATGAGTCTAGAACAAAGGATTTTGTGATGCAGACTAGGCATCATGTGTAGACACCAGGAGGTCTGTTACCGGGCTTTGCATATTCCTTGGGAGTTCTTTGATTTCTTGGCGATCAAAGAAGCAACACACTATCTCAAAATCTTCAGCTAAAGCTGAATATAGGGCCGTGGCTACAGCAGTTTATGAAATTATTTGGCTCAAGAACGTATTGACAGATTTGGGGGTTAATCATTCTGAGGCTGCTATTTTATTTTGTGACAATCAATCAGCGATCCACATAGCCAACAATCCAGTCTTCCACGAAAGGACAAAGCATATAGAGTTGGATTGTCATCTGGTGAGAGAAAGGGTGCAATCTGGTGATATAAGAATGATGCATTTGTCTACAAAACTAGTTGGCAGATTTATTGACAAATGCCTTAGGAGGAGTGAGGTTTCAAACGTTGTTAACCAATATGGATGTGTTGAACATCCACAAGCCATCTTGAGGGGGAGTCTTGTAGAATGAATGTAGCATACATGGGTATTTATGTCATTTAACAGATTGTTAAAATAGTTAGGAGTTTATTGAGCTGTTAATTTGGTTGTTATGTGTGTGAATGTGTATATAAACAGTTCGATCACTTCAAAGAAATTAATGAATTCATTTTCTTTCACTCACACATTTCACGTGAGTTTGTAATCTTCTTCTTTCCATTTTTCTTCCTTCTCTACATTGAGCAGATTCTACAAGAGCTGCAAAATTGAGGAAAAAGACCTCTATCTTGAGGAAGAGCCAGAACACGAATCATTTGAGGAGAAAGTTGAATAAAAAACTGAGGGTGGTGCAAGCTACGATCAGGTCAATGGGCTACCCTGAATAGAAAATCTCAAGAATGCTGGAAACTCTCTATCAAAACAACAGAATTAGCCCCTGTTTGTCTACCATTAATCTAAAACTCTGTTTGCTACAGTAAAATTCTTCACCACACATTCACCTAATAAAATATTCTACACACAAATCAATAAAGTTACTTTAAATTTCAACCACACATTCTCCAAAAAATATTATTCAAAACTCCATTCTTCTCCCAATAATGGGAGACAAACAAACTCTTAGAAAAAGAAGAAAGCACAAATTTGGAAACTTGTTGAAGAAGAGGGGCACTACCAACCAAAAATAATGCCGGCTGTCTATTACATCTTTTGTCATTGAGCTATAGAAGATATTGTATTCTTTATCGCACTTGAATGCGTTTTCTCAATGCTTTTCCCTTCATTTATCCGTCTTATTTTTGTTCCTTGATAGGGGGTCTAAATATGAAAAGATTTGTATCATCTTTGGATTATTATTTTTTCGTTCTTATCTTTTTGTGTCCCATTTGGGTAATCTCTACATGTGAATTTATTTTGTGAACTTGTCTTTTCATCTTTTGTTTTTCAGCTATTGAACATGAGAAATCATTCTCTTACAATTGTAATTTGTATATGCTTTCAGCTATAAGATAGAGATTGACCATTGACTATTTTTATAGTTGTCCTTTTTTTCACGAATTCTATGGGCACTTGTATCGAATTATGCAACTATTACAACAAACAATTCATTTGTTATATGAATTTTATATGATCCTTAGTCCACATATTAAAGGATTTCTTTTGTTCTGAAATCATATAACTTAAGAAAGGGAAAGTCCATCTCATCCCAGTGTAGCCATAACAAATATTGACTTGAGGATGTAATTTACAAAAATTCAATACATTTAACACACTAACATACCTTCAAAATAATAAATACTATAAAAAAAATTAGAAAAAGTGAATATTTCATCTTAAATCCCACCTATCCACACCTATACGCAACCAAATACCACCTTCACAAATGCAGTAATGCCAACGACGACAGCATAACCAATACTTTAGAAAAATTGTTTCAAAAAAATAAAAATAAAAAATATATTTTTTCTCAACACACCAAACCACCCAACGCAGCAGTACCACCATCGAAGATGGGCACCTCACTAGCCCTCCACCATCCATTTGTAAGAGCCAAATCATAACCTAGATGGTATAGATTTGTTTTCGAGAATCCTAAACCTTTTTGGCAATTTTATTGTTGCAAAAGGATGGTAGAGGACTGGTGAAGTGCCCATTGCCGGTGGTGGTTCTGCTATGATAGGTGGTGGGGTTGGTTTTAGGAAAATATATATTTATATTTTTGAATTAATTTTTTTAAGTGGTGGCAGTGCCATCATCGTTACTAACGTAATTGTATTTGTAGAGATGATATTTGATCATGGGTGGGTGAGCTTGATGATGAAGATGAAATAATTATTTGAATTAAGCTTCTCGTACACCAAGTTGTTTGACAACTTGCGTATTTTTCTAAATTCATCTTTTTGTGTTAATATGTACTTAATCATTTTAAGTTGGATTTATTTATACATTTTGAAAATTTATGGGACTTGATTCCTTATTTTCGTTGTTTATTACATTTTTTTAAAAATTTATTTAAAGAGGATGATAGATCCGTCATTTTGTTACATAATTGTAAGGTTGAGATATGTGTGTAAAAAAGGTTTTAGGGTAAATTCGTTACATTTTGCAAAGGTTGAAAATGAAAAATACGCAACCGTATAAAATATTAACATAATCTATGTGTTAATTATGTAGGTTATAATCTATCTACATCAACAAAACTGGATTATGGTCCGGTCTTTTATCCACAAGCAAAGATTTATCAATTTGAGTGTTATTAGTTTATCCTCTAGTCCAATGTTTGACCATCCGATTATTGTCTTACTATCCAAGAAATTAGTGTTCCTTTATCCACAAGCCAAGATTTATCAATTTGAGTGTTATTAGTTTATCCCTAGTCCAATGTTTGACCATCCGATTATTGTCAACTATCCAAGAAATTAATTAATCAAACATATAGTTGGAATTCTATTTAAAGGCGTGGTCTAAATCAAAGGCATCCAAGAAAAAATATAAGATGGGAGAGGAAAACAAAGTAATTCTACATGGTATGTGGTCTAGCACTTATTCAAAGAGAGTAGAATTGGCTCTCAAAATCAAAGGAATACCCTTTGAATATGTAGAAGAAAATTTAAGCAACAAGAGTGATTTGCTTCTCAAGTACAACCCTGTTTACAAGAAGATCCCTGTTCTCGTTCACCTCAGAAAACCTATAGCCGAATCGCTCGTTATTCTTGAATACATTGATGAAACATGGAATTATGAGCCTCGACTTTTGCCAGACGATCCTTATGAAGTAGCCACAATTCGTTTCTGGGTTGGTTATGTCCAACAGGTAAGCTTTGTTCTTATTTTGTGCTTCATTGATGGTCGATTTAAGAGTCCTCATCCAGCGATGAAAAAATCCTTCTTGTTAAATATACAAATAAGGCATCCGTATCTTAGTGAAGGCTGCACGCGCTAACATAAATTTGTCTGAGATATCGCCATATAGCACCAATTTAGATGACAATAAACCCCACAATATTTATATACTTTTTAATAAATTGTGGAAAGTGAGAAGTTTACTATCACCTAACCTTGATATTAAAGGTCAGTGGTGCTACTTTAACATTATTATTCATCTATCTTACCAACTTAACAATAAGGAATTAAAGTGAACTATCGACAGAAATCGACATAACCTCTCTTACCAAGACTTGAGAATCAAAATGAATTCTATTTGAATGCAGTTATTAGAAAGCATGGGTAAACTCTTCAATTCAGAGGGTAAAGCTGCACAGAAGATAGCTTTTGAGGATGTGTTTGAGAAACTGAGGGTATTAGAAGAGGGAATACAAAGTAGTTTTTTTGCAGAGAAAAAACTAAATTTCCATGGTCAGCATTTGGATCTCCTAGATATAATGATGGTTGCAACACTTGGGGCCTTTAGAGCACAGGAAGAGTTTCTTGGTGTTAAGATTATTGACCCTGAAAAATACCCTCTGATATTCAAGTGGGTCACAGATTTAATGGAACTGCCTGTTGTGAAAGAGATTACACCCCCCCATGATGAGCTGGTTTCTTTTCTGCAGAAGTTCAAAGAAGCTGCCCTGAAATTTCCAACCAATTGAGTCTGCGATGCTCTATTCAATAATGTGTTTCAGTTTGAATTATTTTCTACTCATGTGAATTTACGTATAAGAATAAATTATCGTGTATAATAAAGAGCATCGGGCTGCTGCTGTTGAGCTCATGCCCAGCTATTTTGGGTTCGTCCCAACTCCTCAAAATATGTTTTGCTCATGTTATAAACACTCAAATTACTTTTTATCCACACATTCTAAGTTACTAACAAAGTACTAGCCACTTATCCACACTCATTTCTACATATTTATAATTTAAACCAATTATAAACACTTTCCAGCCATTAACTTGTGTAAATACAATCGAGGCATCCAGAGAAAGACTGATGCAAGTGACATCTGGATTTCATCCTCAAAAACAATTGCTTAAACAGTCAAAGATGATGTTTTATAAATGATGGCTTAATCAAGAAATGAGCTCATTCAAAAATAGAATGAATAACAGTATAATGATATCAAGTACATTACCAAATCATTTTCAATGTCAAAAATTGTATAAAACTTTAAGATAACAATAGAAAAAGTAAATATTCTTAGCTCTTTGACAACTTTTCTTTTGCCTTCTGAATCTTCAACACTTTCTTCACGATCTTTTGCTCTTCGACTAGGAAAGCTCGAATAATCCTGAGAACCAAAAAAGAACGACGAGAAATTTGGCCTCAGTTGAACAGAGGTAAAACTGAAAAATAGTAATTCATAGACTCCATGTCTCATTGAGGAAGTCCTTGTGAACATACCTTTCTCTCACAGCACCACCAGATAATACACCACCATAGGCACGGTTCACGGTCCTCCTATTCCTAGATAATCTGGACCTCTTATATTCAGCAGGTCTCAAGTGAGGAATCT
The DNA here is from genome assembly GCA_903798345.1 of Fraxinus anomala. NCBI lineage: Eukaryota > Viridiplantae > Streptophyta > Magnoliopsida > Lamiales > Oleaceae > Fraxinus > Fraxinus anomala. The sequence continues at coordinate 11,602 of CAIGRN010014914.1, forward strand.
GCAGAGGAGCAATAGCATTTTCATTACAATTTGCAACAGCGCCCACAAAAATAAATATTGTAATTGATACACCGAGGAAAGAAAACAGTAAAAATTGGCTAATGTAGCATGCCCCTTTTTTGGCAACATTTAGCAGCTTGTATCCTTCAATCCATTGCCCTTACTTTTCCTTTGAATAAAGCTTCATTTATGCAAATTCCTTCAAATAAAAAATCACTGCGACTCTAGTCTTCAAATTACAATTCTTTTCCTTCAAATTCAATCCAGAGACAACATAATGTTTTCATGCAACCACCTTTGATTGAAAGCAATCACCATCAAAATCATTTACGAAAAAAGAATTGATGCCAACAAAAAATTATCCAATACTTTTTAATTTTCGGTAGGTGGAAGGTGTAATTAATGGAATCGTATAAAAATTAAAACTTGTTGCCTTATCATCATCATCTCTTCTAATACTTAAGAGATTGATGAGCTAAATTGATTGCATAAAAATTCTTCTCGTGTCATATCTACAAAAAAAAAGTGATCCACAATCCAGATGATATGCATAGTTTATACTGGTTAAAAAAATAATAATTAATCAAAGGGCCGGCTCTGTATATAAGATTCTACAATCTATAACAGGATAGATGGAAAGTTAAAGCTCCAATATTTTCACAAGAACTCTTTTACTAATGAGATATTTTCAGCTACTTAAGATCCTCTAATTACTCACTGGTATACTTACATAAATACACAGGACTAACATTTTTTGTAAACAATAATTTCAAGTTGATATTAATTCTTTGAACTGATTGCAAATTTTATTCCTTTTTCATATACAAAGATTTGTATGGTGGCGATGGAGCCAAAGTCGCAATCATTATTAACAAAATCAAACCAAAGCTTCACCACGAGTCTGCCCAATCTTTACTAGTCCAAAAGTTAGCTTGAATGTGCATATTCTATGACAAGCTAATGTCGCCAGAATCAACATCTTATTTTCTTGGCTCTACAATTTTCCAACCTAAATCAATTCAGGAAAACTCTATACCATATTTATTCCAGAGAGGATAAGGCGAAAAGAAACCTCTTTTTAGACTCCACTTTGAAGTTTGAACCTGTTACGAATATCATTTCCAACCAACGCTACTGAAACTACAGCAGAAATCAAAATCCACATATAACACGATCAAATGAACATACAGCCTAAAGAGACTTTAGCATTCATAATAAGAAGAGGCCACAAATCAAACTCGATTAACTACTCCTTTAGCCAAATCATATAACAAAAAAGTTAGATAATCCAAAATCCTTTCAGCATTCACTTGTCACGGTAATAACATTTTCATATACAATATCAAGTGCAAATCAACTACATTACCCCTTGAATTCTCTTGCCAGTAACGGGACATTTTGGCCCACTTGCCCTCTTCTTGGTGCTCTGATATACCAACTTCCCACCTATATACACATTTACAGAAATAAATGCATCAAATAACTCCACACGCTAGTAAAACAGATTACAACGATACGAACACATATTCACGTATAAATATAGATTAGTTGTATGTGTGTATAAGGCAATACCGGGAGTTTTGACGATCCGGTGCTGGTTGGATTTTGTGGCATAGCTATGCCTTTTGCGGTATGTGAGGCGCTGCACCATCTTCGGAACCTCTCTCTCTCTCTCCCTCTCCCTCTCCCTCTCCCTCTCTAGATGCTCGTTACTGCTAAAAGTTATGGTCTTTGACTCTTGGTAGAATTAAAACCCTAACAGCATGACCTAGATCCGACAGATGATGACGGTTTAATTAGACGGTTAGGATTGAGCCACCCGATTTGTATTGAATTAGTTGGGCTGCTTTGGCTAGGCCTTTGCCCAATTTGAGGGGTTGAACCCAAATAGCACTTCAGAAGGGGCTGACAGTTTGTATATTTTCATTGTAACACTACATATCACTACAATATAAAATAGGCAAGAATTTGGCATGTCACGTGTCGTGATTTTCCATCCTCGCCATAATTCAATTTTTTTTTCACGCAGCATTTCTCCATTGTCACACGCTATATACACCATCTCAACTGTCTGTCTTGCTTCACCCTCTTTTTCCTTTCTCAAATTTCGCATCCAGCACCTTTTAATTCCTCCAGCCATCGTCGAGATTTGACTTCCAGAAACCCTAGCAATACTACCGCCAAGAATCGCATGAAATTCACCGTCGGTGCAGATTCCTCGTCATTCGCTCTATATTCTTGAATATTTGATTTCTTCCCTTCTACCAATTTCTCTTTCTCTATGTATATAGGCATTCATTTATATTAATTCTTTTCAATTACATGTTTTGTATAGATGCTATGTTGGGTCAATGATTTGAAGGAGGGAGCAGACAGTCGGTTTGATTAAATTTGGTTTTCTCTGTTATATTGTTCTTATACTTTTTGTTTATCTTAATATTAATTCTTTTGGGGGGTTTTTTTGTTATGTGCATCTATTTATTTGCATAATAGGATTTCATCAAATAATGAAACTATATGATTACTCTAGAGATAATAATAATAATAATAATAATAATAAAAACGAACGTCCGATGGTATCTCCATGCGTCCACGGAGAAGGTCTCTGTGTGGCATGGAGATGGTGTCTCCGTGCGCGTTGTCTCCGTGTGGCACGGAGATGGTGTCTCCGTACTCACGGAGCCTTTTTTTTTTATACTGTAGTGCTAAATGTTAAAGTTTCAAGATAAATTGTATATAGATTAGATTAGAATGAGTGAAATTTTACTAAAGGACTTTCTCTAGGTTATATTGATTGGAAGGCTTTTTGCCTTTCTGCACATTGCAATAACTCACACATATATTCAAACCAATGGCATATATCACTACATATTAAAAGAGGCAAAGTAGAGGCTGTACACGTGTCATCATTTCCAATCATGGTAAAAAGTCTATTTTTTTAAAATTCCTGAAATTCTTCTAAATTTCCCACATCTCCTTCTCCATTTTGTCAAGTAACCACCTACTCTTCAAACTACCTGCTCCTCCATTTTGTCGAGCAAACACCTACTCTTCAAACCACCTATTTCCACTTTTCCTTCTTTTCCATTTGCATCGTTAGTGCTGAAGATTTGGCAGCTTGTTCCCAAGGGCAGACTTCTCCTTCTTTTCCATTTGCAAAAGGTAGTGCTGAGAAGATTTGGCAGCTTGTTGAAATACAAGTTTCAATTATATTTTGCGATTTGTATTTGATTTATATTGATTCTTCTTCACGTTATTTAATTGTTATTGAAATGAAGTTACTGAATGTAGGAGCAGGAGCCTCTGTGCTACGTCCGCCTACACCTCGCTTCCGTGCGCGCGCGGAGGTTCCGTGTGCCTCCGTGCGAGCAGAGTTGTGTTGGTATGCGCACGGAGGTGCCTCCGTATACATCCCTGCGCAGAGATGCCTCCATGTACCTCAGTGCGCGCTTGGAGGTAACGCACGGAGGTGTGTTGGTGTACGCACAGAGGTGCCGCCATGTACCTCCGTGCGCATGCGTTGCCTCCGTGCGTGCACGGAGGTGTGCATCCGTGCGCGCGGAGGTGTGTTCGTGTGCCCACGGAGGTGCCTCCGTGTACCTCTATGCGCGGAGATGCCTCCATGTACCTCAGTGCGCGCTTGGAGGTAGCGCACGGAGGTGCCTCCGTGTACCTTCGTGAGCATGCGTTGCCTTCATGTGCGTACGGAGGTGTGCCTCCGTGTGTATAGAGGTGTCTTGGTGTGTGCACGGAGGTGTGTACCTCCGTGAGTGGAGATGCCTCCATGTACCTCCGCGCACGTGGAGGTAGCGCACGGACGTGTCTTGGTTGTGCACGGAGGTGCCTCCGTGTACTTCCGTGCGCGGACGGAGATGCCTAGTGTACATCCGTGCGTACATGGAGGCAGCGCACGGAGGTGCTTCCCTGCGCGCGGAGTTTCCTCTGTATACCTAGGAGACACATGGTCCCCTGCCTCCTTATATCTGAATTGTTTCACCAACAGTCACCCTGCATCTAAGAATTTTCTGTTTGCATATGAAATTATTCCTTTCTGCTAATTTATGCTGATTTATTTAATCTAATGATATTCTTTAGATTGTTGAAATTAAGATATTGTGCCTCCTTGTATCTATGATGATAACTTGTCTCCACCGTCTCCAGTATATTAATATTATTTGTTTCTTTATCCAAGTACAAATTATCTATTTAGCTATTTATATTATGGATGCTGATGTTGGGAGCCGTGAGCTGGAAAAGAAGCGCCGTCGAGCAATTTATGCTCAATCAAAAGAATCTTCCAATACTCGACGTAAAGAATTGTATGCTAAAGTACGAGAATTGCGTAGCCTGCGTCGACAAAAGTTGTATAAGAAGAGGACAAAAACAACAGTAGGAGAGGGTAGTTCAGATATAGATGTAGCCTATTAGTTTTTTCTTTTGTTGTGTAGCATTTAGTCTTTATGATGCTTGATTATATTACATGGCTTGTTTCGCGTATGGGAAATAGGATAATGAGTGTGTAATCTTTTGCCATGCCTAAATTATATTTTTTAACAGTTACAAATAGGTGATTTATACTTCCACTTAATTATATTGATTGTTGCATCGACTTCATTTAATCTATTTTTAATTTTTCTTATCTAAATTGTATTTTCCAATTTTTAGGTGGCTTGTCACACACGATTGTTGATAATTCTCGAGAAACAGGTGGTTTATGCTTTGACTATAGTATGATGGGTTTTTGTATTTTACTCGTATTTATAGTTTGTTACCTTTGTTTATTGACTAGATTTTGCTGCTTTGCCATACTTCCAAATATTGGAATATACTTCTACTATTTTACAACGCATTCCAACCAAATGTTACCTATACCAACAACTTGTGATTTCTGTAGAGCAAAAAAATTCCATAGGGAAAGTAAAGGTTTTTGCTGTTGTGATGGGAGTATCAAGCTAAAAATAAACGATATACCTCTAGAATTGCATCTTCTGTTTACATCTAAATCTGATGAATCACTTAACTTTAGAACTTATATTCGAAGTTACAATTCTAATTTCTCTTTTACTTCATTTGGTGTAAAATAAGCTAAAGACTTGTGCCAGAGAAATAAA
>CAIGRN010014920.1:0-11237 GCA_903798345.1 Fraxinus anomala
AACAAGTTAAAGCAGAACATCAAAAGTCATCAGAGACATTAAATCTATTGGAAATTTCGGAGTGGAAATGGGAGCAAATAGCCATGGATTTTGTTGTAGGTTTTTCGAAGTCAATGAAAGGACACGATGCCATCTGGGTAATTGTAGATAGGTTGACAAAGTCAGCTCATTTTCTTCCAGAAAGAATGAACTACAGTATGGATCAATTTGCTCAATTATATGTTAAGGAAATTGTTAGGCTACATGGAGTTCCAACATCTATCGTCTCAAATCGAAATCCAATATTTACTTCCAAATTTTGAAAGAGCATGAATGAGCTATGGGGACAAGGTTGAATTTCAACACGGCCTATCATCCTTAATGTGATGGACAGTTTGAAAGGACTATTCAGGTCTTAGAAGACATGCTTCGGGCATGTGTATTGGATTTGGGAGGTAGTTGGGAGCCACACCTATCGTTAGTGGAGTTTGCATACAATAATAGTTTTCAGACTTCTATTGGCATGGCTCCTTATGAAGCTCTATATGGTAGAAGGTGTAGATCCCGGAGAAAATCAAATTTTAGGTTCAGAAATTATTGTAAGGACAATGCAAGCAATTGATAAAATTAAAAATAGAATAGAGTCAGCATAGGACAGAATCGATAGAATTTGAAATTGGTGAGAAAGTGTTTCTTAAAGTTGCACCAATAAAAGAATTTCTTAGGTTTGGCAAGAAGGGAACGTTAAGACCTCGATTTATAGGTCTTTTCGAAATTCTAGATAACATTGGGAATGTGGCATACCATCTAGCATTGCCACCTAGACTATCGACAATACATAATGGATTCCACGTATGAATGCTTAGGAAGTATGTATATGATTTCGAACATTAATAAGTTACGATTCATTGGAAGTAAAGAAAGATCTAACGTATAAAGAAGCTCCTTTGGAGATTATCGAAAGAAAAGTAGATGTATTAAGAAATAAGGAAGTTGCATTGGTTAAGGTTCAATGGAAAATCATGGAGTCGAAGATGTTACCTGGGAGAAAGAAGATGAAGTAAAAGCCATGTATCCAGAGCTTTTCGACTAAATAAGGTAATTTCGAGGACGAAAATCTTTTTAGGGGAAAGGGATATAGCACCCCGAATTTTCTTACTATTTTCATAAGGGCTTAATTTTAATGTTGGTAATTTAAGGTGTGTTTGAGCCATATTATTTTGAAATAGTAGTTTGATGGAGAATGTGTGGTTGAAAAAGAAGGAAAAGTTATTGATGTAATGAAAGATATTATTTTATTGAAGAATATATGGTTGAAAATGAGTAGAAAAATGAAAATGAAAATGCTTATGTGGCTCAAACAAGGGCTTAGCAAATGAAATAACTCGTGTCTAGCCTTGTCGTCACACTAAAGTCCAAAAGTTGAAGTGATAAATTCGACCAACTTATTTGCATAAAGGATTTATTTGCTTACGTGTACTTTTTAGAATTTATCACAAATTTGGTTTGGGTCGAATATTTAATTATTATAGTAGTTGATGAAAGATATCAAATATTATACTCATTTTGTAGCTCGTATTAAATAAAATAATTTGGAATAAGAAAAAAAATAATTTTGAACTATTATGTCTGAGTTATTCTAATAGGAAAAAAAGTGTTATTACCAATATTTTATTAATATATAATTTTATTTATTTTTTAAGAAAAGAGAGGGGAACATGCGGGGTTCATACTTCATGGACGGTTACATGGGAAATTAATAAAATTTAATAATTTAAAATCCATTAAACATACTAATCAAGGATAATGATATAGTAATTAACCATTAAACCTTATTAACATCAAAAATACGTTCCAATTCCTAGAATTATGTGTCCTAGGTGTAAAGTGAATATATAGGTATTGAGGTGAGAAGTTTTTCCGTTACCGACAGAGAAATTGTTAATTCACACGTTTACTTACACTCATACTTCGAAAAGGAGTATTATTTTATTTTACAAACTGTATTTCAGAATTTCTTTAGTATCAATTGAGGTAAGAATACATAGTGCAAAGTGGTAAATTCTTATTTCTTGATGTTTATATAAATTTTGGCATGAAATACTATAAGCCATTCAAGTTGATGTCTATGTTAAATCCTTCGGCATTGACCGTTTGGTCAAATATGTAAATCCTACAAGATATAAGAATTCTTAAAAATTCCTTGAGCTATTGGATATCGCGATCAGTTTGCTCTAAATCTAAGAATGTAGGTATGTTATGTATATTTATACCATGTTAAATAAGAATATGCACATATTTTTACTAAATATTTTCAAAATACTCACTCTTACAAAAAAAATTCAGATTAGAACGAGTCATGTGGACGCGTGGAAGATTGACTGAGTGATGCTTATGAGATCGCCAAGTAAATTTTCTAGAAATAATAATTTCAAACTTTTTATTTGTAAAATATCTTTATGTTAAGATTTGTGCACATTATCTTAATATATTTTTTTGTTCGAGCATTTGACATTTTATGTTATATAGGTTTGAAATCGTAGTATGTAAATTATTGATTTAATATTATCCATTTATCGATCAAATCACAAGATTTGAATAAAAATGAATTTCCGCTTAAATTAGATAAAGAAGATTTTTTTTGTAACACTTCTATTTTTTTTATTAAAAATAAAATAATAATATGAATAAAAAATAGATTTTGGGGCGTTACAACTAACTTCGATATTGGGTTTAATAGTTTTAAGCATATTCACAACTTAATGAGTGTGCGCTATAGCTTATTCATATCAAAATTCATAATTAGCTATGAATAACTCTCTAGTAAAGATTGTAAAACCAAGTCAATACTTAGTTCATGGTTCAAGACTGGGCCCAATTGAGACAACTTCTCAATGCCATTATCTTCAATAAATGAGCACCGATTGAAGATTCATGTGTCTTTTGCACCTGTATAGTTGCTTAGAAATCTCATATCCTTTTACACGTAATTATCAACTCTTTGAGACAAAAAATCATGTGTTAGCATCTATACTCTCATGTTACTTTTGTAACTCAAGTGACATAGTTACAAGTATCACACGTGTTACAATATTATCGTCATGACTGTGTTATTATAGTAACTATCTCTTCCTTAATCGAGTCATCTACAGGCGTCTCTAGAAATGATTACTCAAAGACATAGCAAAATTTCTCATACTTGAGAACAATTCTCAAATTGAGGTGTAGTCAAGAAAATGTAACTTAGTTGTGACATCCAATATGCCTGTCAAATGATTATGATTACTCATGATTCAACAAACATAAATGATGAAAAATCAAATAATAATATATAGAAATATACCAATTAATTTAACATGGTCTTTTATAATGGTCTTTTATTAAATTAATTATACTCTCACTATTTAACTTAAATTTATGACCCTCTTGTATAAATTTATGGAATCCATACTTGACTCCGAGTGATTGAAATTCCATTTATTATATTAAGACTTTGAGTGTACTCAACAAGCCTTAATAAAAAAATTGAGTAAATACTATTATCAATTGGATCTCCATACAACTCCCATATCATTAACCTAATAACTCTTTGTATACACACATTTTATGTGTTAACTTAACAAGGCTCTAGAATTTATTTTCTTGAATGTACTCAACAAAAGATAAATTTTAGTTAAATTAAACCTATCTTTTAAAAATATCTAATATTTCATAGTGTCAAACGTGTCCATAATAGACTAGCTTTGAGTATACTCAACAAGATTAGGTAGATTGAAAACTCTAGTTTTTCACTATAATAATTAACGAATATAAATCCGACTTAATATTTTAGCGAGGGTTTTATCATGCAAATTTCTCATTGTAATAATTATATATTTTTTATTATAAACTTAACATATAAATAAAGTGTAGATGATTATGGACTTTTACTATCTAATTTTTTCGAGCAATTAGGAATACTAATGATCAGTTTCTAGGGAACATAACATTGAATCATACAATATTACATCTCTATGCTATCCTCATCTTCTTGTTTCTTCAACTAGTCCAGCTAAAACATGTATCTTATATTATTTGATACGGATGCTTAAATAATTGGACACCCATACCTATAAAATTACAACTGACTCATAGGTCCAAAATAAATAAGAGCTCACAGGTCCATAAAACAACAAAAATAAAATTAACCATTCAACACATCCATAAAGTCAAGTCCACAATCATCAACTAATAAAACATTCATCATATAAATATTTTCCTATATAATATCTAATATTATTTACAAACATATTTCAAGTTTCTAGTAATTAAAATCGTCTAAACTAATTTAGACAAATGGATCAGAAAAATTAAATAATTAATTAATCAATTAATTTAACAATCAAATTTATTTAATTAAAATCAAATTTAAATTAAATACTGAATTAAAGCCCAACTCTAATTCCACAATTATAGGATGAATTTATTTAATTAAAATCAAACTTTAATTAAATATAGAATTAGATTCCAACTCTAATTTCAAAATATTATGGCGAACTTATTTAATTAAAATCAAAATTTTAATTAAATACTAAATTAGAGTCCAACTCTAGTTTAAATTGAACTAACATTTTAATTCAGAATAAAACTCTTAAATAAAATAAATAATTTAGGTTCAAAGTTTAATATTTAAGTTAAATCCAATTAAAGTCATCAATTTTAACTAAAATTTTATGGGGATCAAAATTTAAATTCCAACAAATTGAGGTTAAAACCAATTTGAAAATCAAATTTAATACCATTTTAATATTTAAATTCAAAAACCCTTCTTGAAAATTACAATTTTGCCCACTTAGAAATTACTAGCAGGCCCCTCAATTTTTCAAATTGCAAGAAGACCCTCTATTTTAAAATTACAAATTGCCCATGAAATCATATTGCAAGTTTGGGCCTGCAATTTTTCAAATTGCATTAGAGGATCCTGCCTCCAATCATCCCCAATTCGAAAACCCTAAATAATAGTCGGCGTCGTCCCAACGATATATGATCATCGCCGCTAAAGCACTTCGCGCTGTTGTTCTCTGAGTTGCGGTGATTGTCGTCGCTGCCTTTGCTAATGGCAGCATGCAATAGAATGCTGCTTTGTACTTTGGCAGTGCATTGAGAGCGTTGCGTGCACACGAGGGCATTGCCATCCATGGCCGATGACGGCCACTGTTGTTGTCACTCACTGTTACCTGCTTCGACCTTTCGATCCATTTTTCAACCAAAAATTAAATTATTTTTTTTCAAAAATGGATTTTTAAAGATGGAAATCAATTTTTTTCAATAGCTAAAAACAAGGAAAAATAATAACAATCAACTTTTGATTATTCTAACATGTAAAACAATTTTTAACAAGCAAAAAGTAGGTTATGATTCCACTGTTAGGAATTTACTTAACATGCATAGCGAAAAATAAAATAATTTCAATTCTCACCAATGATCTGTTTTTTGTTTAGATAAAAATTGTGATAGAAAATATACATTTTATAGATTTTGTAAACTCCTTTGCTGATTTTGGAAAATGGACAATCACGATTTGCAATCAACAAATGTCCAATTGTCCAACTTCCAATAAAAATCCACACAGAGAACATGAGTGGGAGAATTAGAGTTCCTCTTTTGTTGTTCAATTATAAATTGTGTTTTGTTCAGTTTTTCTGCAATCCTAACGGCTTATCAATATAAATCCAAGTGGGCTTGACCCATTTTTTGAACGTAACCCGGTCTAATATTTAATTCATCCAATTAATTAAATTTGGCCCACGAATTAATTAATCTAATTAGTTAATTCAGTCTTATTAACAAGCAACTCAATTAATTAAATGTTCAACACTTGTAAATTAATTAATTAATTGGTGAATTTCATTCTTCTAGTTCTGCTTTTGTATGTGACCCATCAGGTTTTCGATCACGATGCTTAACGACGTGAATTATTATTTTGATCTAATCAAAATAAATAAATTAAAATATCCCTTTTAATTTATCACCAATTTAGATCTGTCGTCCCAATTTGATATTTAACAATGTTTCAGGACAATACATGTAAAGAGAAATGTCACGTGGTATAACAAAATCAAACTTGTTGATTTATCATGAAAATATAATCATTTGTCAATATAAGCCGAAAACTATTAAGTCAATATAAGCTGAAAACTCCTTTTATCATTTGTCAAGAATTTTGTTATCAATTTAATTGAATGAAATGTAGATCATAATCTCTTACTGTTTAAAGTAACAAATCATCTTTTGATCATTCACAACCTTTTATATGATTTTTAGCATACCTGAACGATACTCTATTAGCGACTTTTGGAAGATGAACATCCAACATCACCAAAGTATGATTATTCTCATATAAAACACTACTTGAATGACCAATTCCACTACCGAACGCTAGAGAATTACCACTGACACTCAGATAATTATCCATGTGGAATCTCTCCAACGGGTCTTCAATATTTTGTTTTATAACAAAACATTCACGAGTTCATTTAAGTGTCACCATACTTTAACTTGTGAGATCAGCTATTTACTTCACAGATAAGAAATGTCACCCGTGGTGGTTTATCCATAATAATGATATCCGTATCATCCAATATTTTGTTCTATAACAAAATATCCACGTGTTCATTCAAGTGTCAACACACTTTAGCTTGTGAGATCAGCTACTTACTTCACAAGTTAAAATGACACACGTGATGGTCTATCCGTAATAACGATATCTGTATCTCTGTATCTCGTTATTACTTTGACCACGGACGATTTAAGATTCAGTCATATGTAATTTGTATCTCACAATCACAACTCTTTGTGATTAACAAATTATCAAGACTTGAACATATGGATTCTATTATTTAATTTATTAGAATATGAATTCAATTAAATAATAGATCTTGCCATAAATATACAATAATTATATATTAAAAGTGTTTATATCCACAATTGATTGAACTTATGGCATAACACTTACATTAATAACCACGAAAGACGAACAGTTTTTCTAGTGGAAGCTAGAAAGCAATGTGTTTCCAATCTTATGGACTGCTGCTACTTATGTTTTCAGTCACAAGAATCCTCTCCTAATCGCCCTATAGAAGAACTATACAAGTTTATTATGTCCTGTTGATGATGTGTGTTGGGCGGAAGCTTCTCCATCCAGAAAAGGAAAAAAGACGATCAGGGATAGGATCATCCTATTTCTTGCATTCGTGTAAAATGATTTCTTGAAATTTGCGGGATTCATTTCTAATTCCATCATATGTAAGACAGTATATTGGCTTCCAAAACAGCTATTCAATCAAACAGAGATCATTTTCGCAGAATTATTGACATGTTTCCATATATGTTTTTCAATGGAATATAGATGCTACAAGAGTATTGGTATATATGTACAATTATGCTCGTCTTAGCACTTATTTTCACAACGAAAATTACAGTGAGTTGCAGGCTAATGGCTTAGCATGTTAAGAAGAGAAACTCTAGTTTTAATGAGGCGCTTGAACAAGCACTCCAATCCTTCTTCAACAATTTGAATGCTTGACTCCATCTCTCTCAATTCATTTTGCAAATTTTCAGTCCGCCCCATGTTGGTAAATTTTGTACCAGCAAGTGACATTAAGCCTGCATCTACCTTGTCGAATTCATTCAATTTTTTTTCATCATACGATACTCTTCTGGAATGCATCAGCCTGGAAACCAAGGACCACCTACTCCACCCTGATTGAACATTTGTCCCAGCAACGTAGGACAAAAAGGACTCAAACAAGTCCAAGGTAACTGACTCAACCTCCCTGAGCATGCTTATGATAGCAATTGTTTCGTGGTCCTTTTCTGACTCTACGACGGTGCGCTTAATATGTCTGGAACAATTCATTTCTTTTAGAGATTTGTGGATCATCTTCTTCACCTTTGTTCGAGAAATTGAGTAGCCGTAGAGATCATCAGCTTCCCGTCTTCTCCTGAGGACGGAAAGTATATCTTGCAAGTCCTCTTTCGTTTGTGAGAACACTTGTTTGGTAGTGTTGCAAGCATCCAAAAGCCTAAGATGTCTTTCCAATGTTTGGTCAACCCATTTCTCATGTGATTCTCGAGCAAAAACTTGTCGAGTATATGGCAATTGCAACAATTCATCCACACACTCGTATAAATTCTCAAGGCTACTCAATTTGTTGCTCATTGATGACAAGTTAGGTGAAGAGGTAGCCTCGGAATCTAATTCCATTCTCAAAAGGTAATCATTGAATTGATAAATTAGAGGATGTGATCTAGAGGGAAAACTAATAGAACGAGCATGAAACCGGGTTTTAGACCTCAATCTCATAGGAGAGGAAGCCATTTTGTTTGCTATTTCTTTGAAGGTATAGAACTTGAAGAATAATGATTCAATCTTAGCTTTAATTTGATGATTTTATATCAAGAAGTGAAAGGAGACATGAGGAATCTTGAATTGTTTAACTAATACCAAATATATCGATATGGATTTGGATCTGCGCGTCGCGACAAGCATTGTTTACGCATTGTCTCCCTCACCACCAGTTTTACAACTCATCCATCTAATTAGAAAATTAATTACTTGAGAAATGTCATTCTATATCATGATATGGCAAAGATTATATAATCCTTAATTAGCTCGATATTATAGATGCACGGGTGCTGTGTCTGTCTGTTCCAATAAGAATAAGACAACACAGTACTTTCTCCCCCATTAATGTCTATTCTCTGATGGTGCAATGTGCATTTGTTTTTTAATCCTATTTATGTTTCGTCTCCTGCCACCCTTTATAAATACCACATGCCCGTGCACCACTGCCCCAATCTCGAAAAAATCTCGACTCCATGTACAGCAGCATCAGTATTCAGCTTGAAACTGACGTAGAACGGAAGTAAAAGACTTACCAGCGTAAATCTTGAAAATAAGAAAACTGGAATTCACCAAAAACGAAAATTGTGTGTCCATGCCTCTTCAAACTCCAAAGCTAGTTGTCCTTCATCATATTCTGAGTAGAACACTTATCTTGCAAGATTTTTCGACCGACATTGGGTTAGGACCAACGTTGCTTCCTAAACCTTAGCTTTTCACTATGCAGATATTTATGTTGGACCAAAAAAATGTGCTCTCTATTGAACATTGAAATAGTCCTCTCTCTGGAGGGATTAACCCTTAATCCTGATTACGGGAACAATATTAAGTAAAACGAAATTCGATATTGAACACACAAGAAATCGAAACCTATAGTAGTTCTCAATCTTTGCCTCGCACAAAAACCACAACCTAAAAAAAATTCTTGTATGCATGTAGAAATACTAGGACGACCAAATACATGAATAGAGCACTCATTATAACGATAAACTCAAATAAACCTAAACTCGTATTACGTTGACGGGAATACATTTATAGTATGATTAGACTCAAGATAGTCGAGCACCTATGTATCATAGATAATACTGTAAATATGGTTTCTATTTTCCTTTTTTAATATGGGGTGGGGGGATTAGGGTAGAGGTGAGGTGGGGTGGGGTGGAAATTGTCTTTCATGATCTTTGAAAAAGATTATATGCCAAGCGTCAAATGTAGGAAAGAATGAATAACCCAAAATAGGTAGATGTACTTTTGTATTGTATCCCAGCCCACAAATTCAAAAAGAAAATAAGATTCTGCAATCGCATTTTAGTTTCCCATTACTGATTCCTTATACTTATTTTAGCAAGAATTTAATGGTTGATCATGTTGAAGACCGCGATTTAAACACTTTTGATGGTAGATATATCTTTTATTTTTTAATTTCTTGTACCAAGAAGGTAATAGCCTTGATATCAATGATTTAGGGGTGTCGAATGGCCCGGCCTGGCCGTGTTTTGGGAGAAGTCCGGGACGGCCATGCACGGTCCTGGGATTTGAGGCTAAGCCCAGTCGGCCACTTTTTTCATTGCTCAAATGGACCCACAGACCTGGCCTGCGCTTGGTCCTGACTCCTGCCTGGACCATCTTGACACCCTACTTGATATGGTCCGTGAATCTCGACTAGGTCTCTCATCTCGATTACCTTTACACATTGCAATACGCGAGCATAAATGTGGCTAATGATTGCAAACTATAGTACTATAGTATTTCTCGAAATGTATACGATGATGAATTTTTCGTAACTTACATCTGCCGGCAATAGCTAAAAAGTTGTATTTAAGCATAACCTTACATAACCTTTTTTTTTTTTTTTGCCTAAAATCTTCTAATGTTTATGTAAATGAAGAAGAATCATATGAATTTGACACTAAACTGTATGAAAAGAACAAAAAAATAAAATAAAATAAAATAAAATAAAATAAATAAAAAAATAAATATATATATATATATTCTTCAATTGTGGTACTTCCCGAGACAAATCATTAAAATTCTCAAAGCTCTTCGGTTGAGGTTCTTTTTCCTACCTCAATTCCTAGAGCTTATAAAAGCTCAAACAGTTTCTACCTCTTTTACACACATCAGCTCTTCACTTCCTCATCACAGTAATGAACTCAGCTTCTGCTTATGTCCATCCTAAAATTATTTGTTCCGACACAAACAATCTATAGTTGTATTTCATTCAGCTCTGTAACGTTCTAGACTTAATTTGTCACTGAAATCTTTGTCTCATGAAAAATTAATGATGTCTATTGGATGAAAAAAAATTGTCAAAAATTTAAACTGTTTAATGATGTGTTGTCACGTGATAAAGTGTAAAAAATGATGTAAAAGATGGTGTATATGTAATATGATTGTTATTTTTTCCTAATATCTCAATCACTTTACTATTTTACGTACCCATTAACCGAAATTTATAAGTTTTTTTGATAGTAAACCTTACAAAAATGAAAGGTTGAAAATTCAAATATTACAAAAGATAACTTATATATGACTATCCAAATAATTCTTATGACAAAGTTAAAGACCTCGTACCATGTTCTTCTTTATAATTTTATCGAGACAACACTATGAATGAGAATAAAACTATAAAACAATATAAATGAGTGGTGGACAAATCGATACTAGTTGTGAAACCTACAAAATGTGTAGTTAAAATTAATATATAACTTTAACCATTAGTCCAAGTTGAGATTAGAAAATTTGATTATATAATAGATGTTATTAACTTGTAGAGTTTATATTGTATTTGTCGAATAGTGTAGTTATTTAAATTTTCGACTCCCCTGTTTGGTACACATTAAAATTTTTATTCTCGTTATTCTACTCATTTTCA
>CAIGRN010014936.1:0-31569 GCA_903798345.1 Fraxinus anomala
TTACTTTTATGAAAAGATCTCATTGGAAATGACTTCCGAGAAAGAACTAGTCCTCAATAAGGTACTTCATGTGCTAAATATTTGCAAGAACCTGATTTCGGAATCTCTAATTAACAAGAATGATTTTAAACTTGTATTTGTATTAGACAAGTTCGTACTTACAAAAATTATATATACGTTGGTAAGGGTTATCTTAGTGAATGAATGTTCAAAATGAACGTCCTTATAATTGTACCAAAAAGCATTATGAATAAAAATTATAATTTCGTTTATATGCTTGAGTTGTCTTGTTTATGGTATAGTCGATTAGGGCACGTTAATTACAAATCTATGCACAAACTTATGAATGAAAGTTTAATTTCGATGTTTAAGATTGATCCTAATCATAAATATAAAGTATGTGTTGAAGCAAAGTTTGTCAAAAAACATTTTCACTCAGTTCAAAGGAATACGAAACCTTTAGAGTTATTATATAACGATATATATGATTTGAAATTCGTTCAAACTAAAGGGGGTAAGAAATACTTTATAACTTTCATTAATAATTGTATAAAATATTGTTATGCATTTCTACTACGAAGTAAAGACAAAGCCTTAGATGTATTCAAACATTATAAGACGAAAGTTGATAATCAATTTGGTAAACGAATAAAAAATATTCGTAGCGATTGAGGTAATGACTACGAGGCACCATTTGAAAAATATTATTCCGAACATGGAATTATTCATCAAACAACGGTACCTTACTCACCTCAATCGAATAGTATTGTCGAACGCAAAAATTGAACTCTCAATGAGATGATGAACTCAGTGTTGATAAATTCGAGTCTACCTCAGAACTTGTGGATGGAAAGCTATTTTCTTGGCAAATAATTTTCTTAACAAGATACCCCTTAAGAAAATGAAAGAAACTTCATATGAATTATGGAAATATCATCATCCTTCCTACCAACACTTGAAAGTGTGGGAGTGTTTGGTTAATGTTGAAGTACATAAACCTAAACAAGTGAAAATTGGTTTTAAGAAGATTGATTATATATTTATTAGATATGTCAATAGTAGCATTGCATATCATTTCTTTATACATAAATCTGAGATTTAAGATGTACATGAAGGAACCATAATTAAATCAAGAAATAGATCATTTTTCGAGAATTTTTTCTATGTAAAGACAAAGAAAATGCAAATTCAAATAAAGAACTTATGAAACTACAAGTGGTACTTCAAATGAGAAGAATCAAAGCGTAGTAAAAGGGCTAGAACATATGCTTCATTTTGTCCAGATTTTCTAACCTACGTAGTATAAAATGATTCAAAAACTTTCGATGAAGCAGTGTTTACCGGAAGCACTACATTGGAAATAAGCTATCAATAGTGAGATATATTCTATAATGCAAAATCATACTTAGGAGTATGTTGATTTACCTCCCGAAAATAAACCTTGAGGGCGTAAATGAATTTTCAAAAGAAAACTAAAACCAGATGGGTCCATTGATAAATATAAGGCTATCTTGATTGTCAAGGGATATAGCAAAAAGGAAGGGCTTGACTTCTTTGACATGACTAGAATCATTTCAGATAAGGTTGTTAATTGCTATTGCCGCAATACATAACCTTGAAATTCATCAAATGAATGTAAAGACGACATTTCTAAATGGCGAGTTAGAAGAGGTGATATACATAAAACAACCTGAATGGTTTGTTTCTCAAAATCACAAACAAAAAGTTTGTAAACTAGATAGGTGCTTTTATGTATTGAAACAAGCTCCTAAACAATGGCATCAAAAGTTTGACAAAACAATGCTCTCTAATGGATTTAAGATAAACGAGTGCGACAAGTGTGTATACATAAAACATACACTGAAAACCTATGTGATTGTATGTCTATATGTAGACGAGATGTTAATAATGGGCAATAGTTACGAAATAATACTAAACACCAAGAGAATGTTAATGAAACATTTTGATATGAAAGAATTGGGTGTGACTAATGTGATATTAATGATTAAGATCTCTAGAATATTGGAAAAAAATTATACTTTCTCAATCTCACTACATTGAGAGTGTACTTAAAAAGTATAATGCACTTGAGAAAAGTACTACGAAAATTCCTATTGACACAAGTTTACACTTAATAAAAAATACGGGTGAATGTGTATCACAACTAAAGTATTCATGTGTTATATGTAGTCTAATGTTTATTACAAAGTGCACTCGACTAGATATAGAATTTGCTGTGAATAAATTTAGTATATTCACAAGTAATTCAAGACATGATCATTGGAATGCTTTAACAAGAGTTCTTATATACTTGAAGTATACCTTAACCTATGAATTAAACTTCACAAAATATCTCGCGGTATTGGAAAGATATTGTGATGCGAATTGGAATCCGACATAAAAGATTCTAAGTCTACTAGTAGTTATATATTTACCATTCGTGGAGCTGCTGTATCATGAAAGTCGACAAAGCAAATGTGTATAACTCGATCAGTGATTGAATCAAAGTTTATTGCAATGGACAAAGTTAGAAAAGAAGCAGAATGACTTCGTAACTTCTTGGAAGATATTCCATGTTGACTTAAGTCGGTACCTGCAATAGGTATACATTGTGATAGTCAATCGAGTATTGGAAGGGCTTAAATCAACATATATAATGGTAAGTCTAGACATATACGTTGTAGACACAATACCATTAAACAACCGACCTCTAATGATATCATCTTCATTGATTATGTGAAGTCAAAGGAGAATATCGTGAATCCACTTACAAAAAGTTTATCGAGAGGTCAAGTACGTTGTCTATCGAAATAAATGTAACTAAAGCCTACTATGTAAGAATCTTTGAAATGACAACCCTACCTTGTTGACTGGAGATCCCAAGATCTTAGTTTAAGGGGACAACTAAGTTATGAAAATTCAATTAAGCGCTTCAGAAAATATTTTCTAACTCATTCCTATGATAATTAAAGTGCTTTTTGCAGAATGTTAAATGTTAAGATACACTTTTAATGATTCATATATCTTGATTAAGTCAAACGAAATATGACATAATACTCTTAATAGGAACCTATGTAAGTGTGAAGTAGGGCCGCTTCAACTAAAATTATTCAAGGTTGAAATTTTCTAAACATTTATGAAACCCAAGAATGGTTCAATGTCAAAATGAACTACGTTATAAAAACTATGAACGATTTAGGAAAGACACATATGTGAGTATTATTGTCTTGGTTTATACCAATGGTTGAATGGTTCAAGACATCAGGTTCGCTAATTAGACAAGTAAATCTGATAGTATTTCATTAAGAAATGTTCAAATCCAGAAGCTACCTTATCTGATGCAGTGTTTTCTGCTATCTCTACGATGCATCATATTTTTTGCATAGCATGAACATAATTGAATTTTCATTCATGTAAGGGATTGTTAGAATTTGGTTTAAAGATTGAAAATTTTAAAAATTGAAAATTTTGGCTGAGTATAAAACTTGAAAAGTAACTTTGTGTCAATTTTGACCAAATATTCAGACTTGATTCAATAGTCAAATTATAAATATAAATAGACTAACTTGTTCTACTCATCGAGTAGATCGTCATAGTATGTTTGAAATCTCAAAATCTATTCCGAATGAATGAGAAATTGGATCTAAAGTTGGAAAGAAATGAGTGTAAAACTGACTAGAAATTTGCCTAACTCCACGCTCGCCTAGCTCTCAAGCGGTGAGATTGTCGTCCGAGCGACATGCAGACGAAAAAGTTTTTGTTAAACAGGTGTCATTGGTGCTCGAGTGAGAGGTCGTCGATAGACTAGCGACAACAAGGGATGTTTTCCTTCGTGGAAGTTGCTAAATTTTGGATCGTGACTCTTCACTTATAACCTCTCATCTTCTATAAAAATGACCATTTGGATGTCCATTATGCATCCCATATCATTTGCATTAAGCATTGCATCAAATTCTCTTGCAAAAACTCTCTAAAAATCATTTCAAAATTATTTTCTAGTAGAGGGAAAATTTTCGTTCAAATTCATTATTGCGTGTGGTTTGAAGTGTTTCTACAACAAGTTATATCCGTTGTATTTTGGGAGACAAGTGTCGTAATTCATTAGCACTGTTGTGGGATAATTTTGTCTTAAGAAAAAGTGTTAATCACTTACCTCAGATGTGCTTTCCTTCACTTTCTTTCTTTTCTTTTATAGTCTACATGGAGTTTAATTACGTTCATACGAATTAAACTTAATCATTACTTTATCATTCAAACAAACAACCATTTCCCTAAACATATTCACCAACAGCAGCAAAACTTTATATTTTTCTCTTGAACAAGTTTCAAGCCTGACCACGTCTCAAAATTTCAAGAATTCGTGGCAAATAACTCAAGCATTATAAGAAGTGGCTAGTTTTCGAGTCCATTACACCAAGGAACGAATCCGGACGAGACTACAAGTAGGCAAATACGTAAATAAAATTACACATAAATTTTATTTTACGTCATTTTTTTTTTCTACCAAAAATTGAAGTGGGCTGGGGACTGGACCGAGTTACGACATCCGTCCTCGATTACATCCAAAATTTGTAGTTCGCTAAGACTCAGAATCCTAGAAAAAAAAGAGAAATGGGTGTATTTTCATTTTCATCGAGACGGCCAAATGTTCTCCCAATATTTATGTCGTGCATTCAGTAGAAAATGAAACCATGAATTTTGTCAATTATGAGTTAACTTAGGCAAACATTATATCTGCAAATTAACTCATTTTTATGGAGCATTAGCAAAAGCAAAAGCAAAATCAAAAGTAAAAGTAAAATTGAGCATTAGGAAAGTGGTACATTTGCTTTTATTATGATGGCTATGCATTTGTGGACATTTAGTTGGTTTTATCATTCCATCCACCTGGTGATGGACAATCTAGTTCAAATAGAACTTTTGAATGTCTTTAGACCATGATACTTTATTTATAATTATATTCATGCTACAAGTTTTAATTGGTATATTAACAATGTAATTACAATGAATGTTCTGGCCTTTTTTATTATCATATTTATATATTTTATTTTTTCATCGCATTCTCATATTTAACCTTCAATTAATCAACATATCATGACCAATGACAATTTCCATCCAAATATTTTGTTAATATGACTTGAAGTGAGAAATAAATGTGTTGTCAAACCACTTTAATTATTCATCTTTGTTTATTAAAAAATACGAGGGACAAATAAGCTTTTTTGTACCATCTAATAGATTTTCATAACAAAATCGCCATTAGAGTCAGATATGTTAAATAATGAGAGATTGACGATAAGGATGCAATAGAATAAGTTCGAGAAATAAGTGCGACAATGAGCTAAGATTGATAACCTTCTTTAGAATTAAAATGTATATAAACGACATTTGTAAACTGCACTTACCATCAATATATATGTGCAATAAAGTAATTGTCACATTATTTTACGAATTTGGGGTGCATATTGTAATTGTTGATGAGTAAGCACTACTAACAAGAAATATTGTTATTTTTTATTTTTAATGAAGGAATATTTATATTGAAGTAAAACATGTACACGTACAACACAATATTCAATACCTTTTTATCCATCTCGTCAAGCATCACACAAATAATTAGTCTATGTAGAGTTGAGTTTGTGTTCACAAAGCAATGTACTTATAGGATGCAAGTGACCCTCGCCCTAATTTTTACTTATTTGCTTATAAGTAACTTTTTTAAGCTTTACCAAACGTGGACTTTGAGAAAAAGCCCTAGAAAGTTTTTGTAAAAATGCGACTGCTCCCACCATACTCTTAGCCCCGTTTTTGAATCATATTAAAATTTTCATTTTCATTATGTTACTCATTTTCAACTATACATTCTTCAATAAAATAATATTTTTTATCACATCAATAATTTTTTTTTTTTTTCAATCACACATTCTCCATCAATCTACTATTTCAAAATACATTTTTCCAAAAAATGTGTTACACACCCAAGACCAAACACAACCCAAAATTCAAACAGTCCCCAACCCGCCCCGCCCCGCGCCGCCCCCACGGCCCCCAGTCCACTCCTTTCAGTCTCCTCCCAATTCGAATCCATTCCAAAAGAAGAACCCTGAAAATATCTCATTCTCTCTCATCTCTCTACAAGGTTTGGAGGGTGGTGTTTTTCAGACGATCCAAAAGACTCCGTTCCAATCCCTGGCATGTCATTTTCTATCAATTTTCAGCTTTTGATCTTACTGCATTTTTCACAATTTTATATCAATTGAATCGCTAGTTTTTTCACGAGGTCGGTAAACACTAAACTGCATAAGAAAGCGAAATGTATACCTCTATAAACTAGAATTTTCATTTCAATTCAGATTTGAAAACAGCTTTAGTATAACTGCATTCTAGTATTTGAATTTTGGGATTGGTAATAATGGCTTTCGAATCGGAATCACAGAAGAAGAGCTACAGCTTAATGGGAGGCGTTTACAGAGTCATGATAGTACCCAAGGAGGAGCTGGAACTTCAATCTCATTCTCACGCGCATTCACTTTCGCTTATTAACAGGGAATTTCATCTCGAGCTTCCATTTCGTGTACCCAATATTGGAGAAGCCTTTCAGGTTTCTTTTTCATGGTTTTCCTCTTTCGAACCTTTCCCTTTTCAAGTATTGTTTTATTTCTTTTTGCTTTTATCTGCTGAAAAAGGTTGTATTATGTGATTACAATTATTTTCCTTCTTGGGTGTACTTCACCGTGTTACCAGTCATCAAGTTTTTCCTATTTTACCAATCAATTCTGCAGATCCGAGTATTTTCATTTATTTGGAACAATTGCAAAGACTGGTGATGGAAATCTTAAGAGAGATTATTTGAATGTTTTCCATAATATAGATTGTTACTTTGTCATAAAAAAATAAATATTTTGGGAAATTTGATTGAATTTTTTAATTTTCCTTTCCATAGTTATGAGTTTTGATTGAACAGTTAATTTTCGATTCTATTAGGTTGTGAGCTTCTCTTGTTTACTAGAGGTTTTACCTAAAAGTATGTGCAGGGTTTTCACAGTATATAGAATTTGATATTGAATTGATTTTGATTTTCTCCTCCTAAGTCTCACTTACTCCCAATTTCTTTTCTACCTTCTTCCCCCTCTTCTTCTTTATATTCTCATGTTCTCTTATACTCAGTATGGTAGCCACTGGATTCCATTTTATTCAGTTTCTCAATCTGCATGACATTTCATTTGCTAAATATGAACCTGTTGCAAATCTTGAATGATTGGTGAATACCATCTTAATTGCCCATATGTAAAGTTTCAAGTGTAAATTAGCTTACATGAGCGTCAATTTTGTTTGAAGTTCAAAATGGTGACAGCAACTGAAAAGAAAATTGATTTGCGTGTCTAAAAGTGAATAGAGTGCTTTGCTTTGGTTCAGGATATTCTGAGAAGTAGAGAAGCTGGTGAGTTCCTTAGTGGTGCTTTAGCAGGGGCCATGACCAAAGCCATTCTCGCTCCTCTTGAGACCATCAGGTTTTCTGTTTCCCCTTCCCTGATTCTGCTTCTAGTTGTTTTTGCTTACCCTATAAATGAAGCAATTTGCATTATACATTCATTTCGGAAATGTTATTTGATCAGTTTTTAAAGGAAAGTTCATGTCAGATCGTTCACAGTTGGAAGGTTAGAGGCAATATGTTGATGATTAAAAATTCAGGAATGCTTTCTCATGGTACATACTCCATTTTACTTGAAATGAGGCAGTTCTTTTCTGCAGTATGAATTTATATGGAGTTCCAAGCAAGTGTGATTGTTTAGACATACTTGCTGTCCCGTTCTGTCATGTTGAAACAAAAGCTGACTGATTAATATTAATTCATAGCATGCAGTATGTCAACTTCCGTTGGCTTAGAATCCATTTCTCTTTTTCAAAAACTTTTAATGCAATTTAATTTAATTTCTCTGTATTTACTTACTTCTTTGGAACTAAGTTCTTCCAGAATTTTTGATTCAATTCCAACATCAAGATGATGCTCTTACCCTCTTTAAATTGGACTTTTCTCGCTTGTGTTTACTCGAAGCTCACTGATTTCACGGCAGTTTTATAGCGTGAGTGAATGCTATTGTCTTTGAGCCACCTAGGAAAATGTAGAACACTAATGAAAAGTTGTTGGTCTTTGACATGTTATTGATTTGTGAGTGAATTATGTCACATGGATTCTATTTTCTTGTGGTAGGCTTAATTGTAAGGTGTCAGCACCTTGAACTCGGTTATAATATTTGAAACCATACCCATTACTGAAGAATTATCTCATGATTCAAGCTTCCTTTTTGGTTTTTGATTTTTCGGTTGATGGGAGACATTATTTGAAGTGATTTTGCTCGTCGTATCGATTTAATTTATTTCATGCCTAATCTAATAATATGAAATTCTCAGGACGAGAATGGTGGTTGGTGTTGGGTCTAGAAACATTTATGGTAGTTTCATTCAGATTGTTGAACAGCATGGTTGGAAAGGCCTGTGGGCTGGAAACGCAATCAATATGCTGCGCATAGTTCCCTCCCAGGCAATTGAGCTTGGAACATTTGAGTGCGTCAAACGTACAATGATATCATTACAAGAGAATTGGAGTCAGACTGAACACCCACAGTGGCAAATTGGTCGTGTCAGTTTGAGCTTTTCTCTCTCATGGCTTTCTCCGGTTGCTATGGCTGGTGCAGCTGCTGGGATTGTTAGCACGCTTGTATGCCACCCTCTTGAAGTTTTAAAGGTATGCATGTTTGGAATTTGCTTTCTTGGAAGAAGTTGTTGGTTCCTCAATGATTGAAATATTCTATCAATGTTGAAATAAATGTTTTGTTTTGATTTGGTATGGTTTGACAGAGCTCGAATGGTCTGATGTTTAAATAGAATTGGGTCCCCAAGTGGCATCACAACTTGCTTTTAGAATTCTTACCTTCCGTGTGGCAAAATTTATAAATAATTTATAAGTGGTCAAACTTCATTTTCAAGTACACATTCCAATGGACCCATAAGTAATATCCATTTATTCATCGTTCATTTCTATCTATTTATAAATTGAATTGTTTATAACTTCTTTAACATTTAAATTTGGATAAAGTGAGAATTACACCAAAAATAGGGTAATTAGATCAGTTCTGTGGAGTGTAATGTGTTTGTTTTCTTAAGATGATATATTTTGAAAAGCCCCAAAAGAGAATGGAAGATGGTCCATTTTAATACAAAGGGAGTCTCTTTACTGATTCATATTTTATACGTGTATTTTATTGCTTGTTTTATGACTTGTCTTGGATTCGTGTGTTACTCTCTGTATCATGGAGAGTTGTACTGCTCAGCCACTCTTTAAATATCTGATTCTATCCTTGCCTTATACAGGACAGATTGACTGTAAGACCTGAATGTTATCCGAGTCTAAGTATTGCAGTACACAAGATTTACGAGGATGGTGGTATTGGTGCTTTCTACTCTGGTATTTCACCCACATTGATCGGCATGCTCCCATATAGCACTTGTTACTACTTCATGTATGAGACAATGAAGAACTCATACTGTCTGGCAAAGAAGAAGAGATCTTTAACCCGTGCTGAGATGCTCTTATTAGGAGCTCTCTCTGGTGAGAATTTTCACCACTGTTCCAACTTTTTCTTGCATATACTAGTTTTCCTTCATTGACATTGTGATACTTCCATTTCTTATATACACTAGTGGGTCAACTAATAACTCGTCAGGAAAATTGCACCCACGGTTCCTAAAGTTTGGAATCATTAGCACTTGGGCCCCCAACCTTCAATTTCCATAGCAAAGAATCCTTTTGAGAAGTTTTACCTTCATGTCTGAGCCCCTTCTCTCAACCCCCGTCTTCCCCACTCTCTGTCAAACTCTTGTGGAGCTGTGTAAAGCCAGATGTCTTCGAATTCGTGTATCTATTGGATGATTGGAGTTTTATTGAGTCTCGTTTTGGCTATAATTAACTTAACCGGTGATTGGAGGATTTCATAAACCCTAACTGCACAAAATGCGCTTCCGTCAACTATGGTGTGAACTTTGGAGTGGCTATAAAATTAGGATTATGCTATTTGTACATAATGATGTATATAATGGTGACATGGAAGAGACGGAGAAAAATAACTGAATTTCTCTCTCTCTCTCTCTCTCTCTCTCTTTCTTTTCCATGCCACCATTATGTACATGTAGCATCATCCATAAAATTAGGGGCATCACAGTTTCACCATTTGTTGCACCCTCAACTAAATTGGTTTTCAACATAACTCCCTGTTCCTCCGCCAACAGATTAATCTAGAATAGACAAGCTGTCTTTAGGAGCATTTAACAGCTTGATCAAGTACATGTTGATCACATCGCCGAACACTCTAATTTCTGATCTTGAAGCTTCAACTTGCACGATGGACTGCTTTGATTCAACATGGATTCTAATGTGGTTAACAAAATTTTAGCATCTTACTCTTTCTTTACTGTCTAGAGCTATCCAATTGTCCCCCCCTCTGTAGAAAATTTGAATAGTGACTACCAACCACCACGATCCCTCTTAATGACTGCTCACGTTTTTCAGGCTTGACAGCAAGCACGATAAGTTATCCTTTGGAGGTTGCAAGAAAACGGCTTATGGTAGGAGCTTTGCAAGGTAACTGTCCACCGCACATGGCAGCTGCATTTTCGGAAGTCGTTAAGAATGAAGGTATTAAGGGCCTTTACAGAGGATGGGCTGCAAGTTGCTTGAAAGTCATGCCTAACTCTGGCATCACATGGATGTTCTACGAAGCCTGGAAAGATATTTTGCTTGCAGAGAGACGTCCTTTATGAAAATCTTGCTGAATGTAAGGAATTCTGTGTTGAATGTCAACCCACAGCAACCTACAAGGATCTGAAAGCCTGTACCAGCGGGTGGGAGAAGAGCTCTGGTGGTGTTGGTACCATATTAATGTATACCAACACTTTTTTGTTTTTTGAGTCGTAAACAATGTATAAATAGACCTTTTGATCCCCTGGAAATCAATCTGAAACTACATTCCTGTTGACTGTACTGTAATCCTGAATAAGAAAAATTATAGAAACGAAGTCCATTTGACTAGGTAATTGGTTGACAGGCATACAACTTGGAGTTTATTAACTGTCATTGGTTTTGCAACAGTTGAATTTATGAAAGGCTTGGTATGGAACGTGTTGCCCCTTGTATCTTCAACAGATTGATAGCGGTGACGAAACTCTAGATTATGTATCAGTTTGTCTGGAACAATGTATCAGTTGAATTTACATTTGACGCTACTCATTACACTAAAAATTACATTATATTTGGGATATCAGTAGAGCAACTTTTACAGCTTACAATTGGAGATGCCCTAAGAACTGTTGATAAATTGACATTATTACCCTCGATCGGTAATGCACAACAAATTTGAAACATTAACTCCCAACCTCATTTTCTTTTTCCAAATTTAGTCTAAAATTGTGAATTAAGAAGAGTGATTTTCTTTCCGATTTTTTAATTAATATTGCAGTTGCTGTAGTCAATAAACTGTGCCATTAAAACACTTGAGAGGCTTTGAAATTCAACACATTGAATAGAGGAAATAGTGATAAATCGAGAAGTATGGAATTTCTGTGGACTCTCCGTTCCTAAGACCCGACCCGATCCATTTGATAAAATTTACAATTTATTATAGGATTATGCTAGGGGAACATAACCCTTCACATAAGGGTGTCAACGCCCTCCTATTGGAGACCCGTGCCCCCTCCAATAGGGGGGCGTTGGGTGTCCATAAAATGTAAAGGGTTATGTTCCTTTAGCATTTTCCTTTATTATACTACTACTACAAAAACCCTCAACTAAGATATGAACTTAAGCCCTATAATTTGAAGGTTCCAAATAAACAATATAGACAACTAAAATTACATTTCAATATGACATAAATAGTCATAAAAACCTATTCAAATCAAATCTTCGAAAGCATCATTTGTATCATAAACATTGCCCCGTTTTTTCAGAAATGAAGTTGCATAATTTAGGGACAAATTTGCACAATTCAGAACACAAAATTGACATAAGCTAGTACCCCAACCACGCAGAGGGTATTGGCTGAAACTTGTGTTCGGCAAGTGCCAATAAGTCGTAATAATCCGACTGATTAAAGCAGTCACGAAAATCTGTAATTAGCCTCTCAAACACCCTCCACTGAACTTTGTATGATCTTGAGTAGGGATATGACAGAAAAACCTACAGAAAGTTTAATTCTTGTATTAATGCAGAAGAAATTTTCGCATGAAGTAGATTAAAATGCATCAGAAGGGGAGGTATACACATAATAAAAATGAGAAAGATAGAATTGAAATGGAAAATATGAGAAAATTATAATTCAACTACCCTTCCACATAAGCAAACCTCACACCAGTGATTCAGGACTAAACTCTGCTAAGTGAAAAATTTCCCCCCAATGCATAATAAAAACTTCTTGATGTGGTGTTTTTTTTTTTTTTTTGGGGGGGGTAGTTCTGTTCAACTTTGTTGACGATAAATATTTCTGATTTGTCATCCAGGTCGCATTTGCAAAGAGAGCATTTCAAGATCCGGACCTCAGGATGGCACATAACGTGCATAAGATGTCGTCGTTGTTAGGGGGTGCACTTTTCGTTGCCGATGACTTATTTCCTGAAACTCCATTTCTACATGCTGGTTGGCATCTTGCTGCGGCTGTTGGAGTTGGCACTTGTAACAAGCTTNACCCTAAACAAGATCATTAGCACATCTAACACACTAAAAAAGAGCATATGTCATTTAAGTATTAAATTTATTTCAAACCAAGTTGATAAAAAGATAATGATTGGAAATTTGCTTACATCTCCCTCAAATGCAAGACGTTTGAGTAACAGAAAGGTTTCTTGATTTTCCTCGTAGTTGTCAATGACGGCCAACCAAATAAGTGAAGCAAGCTCGTGTGCTTTGTCTCGTGACTTGCCACAGGCAATAAATTGATCTGCTAGAAGCAAAGAGATTACTGGGTTAACGAGAACTGTTGATGCAATATGTTTTCCATTTATAAAACTGGAGTGTGCAGAGATACTAACGTAATTAACATCACAGAGAATTGTTTTCTTGATTATCTACGAATGACCCATAATTCAAAATCCTTCACGAATGACCCAAAATTAAATTTTCTACAACTTTATCCAGCTTCCTTTATGTGACTTCCATATTTGCACAACCGACCAGCTTATTCGTTGAAACTCTGTTCATCAGTTCATGCCTACAACAAGGTCACTGAAACTAAAATTCCTTCACGTTCCTCCTACGCCGCTAAACAAACTGTCCGTAGAAGTAGTTTAATGGAGGATAAAATATGATGAAAATAAAATTTCTTCAATAGACTTACTCAGAACTGTCTGGTTAATTATGTTCTCAGATAGTAAATGTCAAGTGGGTGATTACGCCATTTGCTATTGTCTCAATTTTTAGCAGCAACAAACATCATTTCCAATCGAATAGACACAACAGCTTTCTAATAAATGATCTATTGGATAGAGTGTATGGCTAAGCTTAAAAAAAGTTATTAAGTAAATAAATAGGTTTTAGAATAAGTAACTTAAGTTGGATTTAAGTAAGTTTCAAATATAAAGTGAGCAAGAGTTAACTTTTTACTTAAATGTAAGGAAAAAAATTAGGTTATTAACTTTTACTTCTTTTTAGCTTAGCCAAACATGCTCTAAGAACGTAAAGAAAACGAAGTAAAAGAATTCAGTGGCAACCATTGATGCAAAATCATTTTGATTGGAGAAACAGTTGTTAAAAACTCTTTGGATTCTTATGTAAAAGTTATAACAATGTCCTTGTGCAGTTATGATCCAACTGTAATCAGCACGACCGCACAAGAAATACCTAAATGATTTAATACAGCACCTATAATCGTTCCATGGAGAACCCCAGATGGAGGAGGCATGGTTGAGATCTCGAGCTGCTCTTTCAGAAACAAATAAGTATGACCTACAATCTCATCCATTTCATCATCAAGTGAAAAGATGTATTTACAGACATAGAATGCAGCAAACCTCCTGAAAATAGGTAATAGTATTGTAAGGTTACTCGTTTCAGTAGGTTTAATTGAAATAAAAATAATAATACATATTCATGTTGCTAAAACATGAGCAAAAAAAAAAAGAAAAATTCTTATCTCGACAAGAATAATGAAGAATCATCAAATAAGTACAACTAAATGATTGAAGTCTTATTGCATGTTTTTTTTAATCTTGTAAAATCATTAGTTTCATTGATATCTAACACCTCTTTAACACTCGCGCATAGAGGAAGAGATGGGACTTACCTTTTGCTCAACCCACAAGGAATAGGACCTGGCCACCTTTTAGCTTGACCAGCCAAAGGAAAACTCCAAATGAGAGCAGCATGCCACAAGCACTCTTCCCGAAATAAATTAGCCCAGTGCTTCTGAACACAAGAGACCTGACCCCACTCTGAGATGGGAACACGAATGAAGATCTCTATCAGCAGATGATCCGGTACCCTTGTGAAAGGACAATTAGCTGAAAGCAAAGTTGCTTTGTTGCTCTCCTCTGCCATTCACAGGAGAATGGCAAGGATTGTATAATCTATCACAAAGATAGTCGGAGAAAAGCATCAAAATCAAACAAACAAAAGAGAGATAGCTACATGGTAAAGAACAAATGGCCAGAGCATATAATAAATTGCTTTAACTGCTGCTGGTGTAGTCATTCTTTGTATCTCTCTATTTCATGCGAGTATGGCTAATTCTTGAACGGCAGTAAGTTCCCAGAATACGCGGATATAACTCGTATTATGATTAAAGATTTTACTTCCAGAAGGCACTGATTTTCCGTGTGATAACTTCAAAACATTGACCATAACAGCATGTGACATTCATAAAAAAAAATCCAAACATAAATTTAATAGCAATATTGCACCATCTACACTAGATTAGTATATTTTACAATGAGCAAGCTAATTCTACACTCGCTCAATTGGGATCTTAGTAAGAAATTCTGCAAACTCGATATATAATCAATTCAATAGATGCATGCAATGATGACAGACAAGCCAATGAAGGAATACCATGGAAATTTTTTACCTTCTTCCTCCGTAAAAAGTGCCTAAGTTTCTGTAAAATTCAATTCATTCCCGGCTTGCTTCAAGGTTACAGATTGTTTCCCCTATGCAGCCTTGTAATTAGATAAAAGTATAATAAAGTTAGCAGCGAACTTGAATGGACGAGCTATTAAATTCTATAATTCTTCAAAAAAATTATTACTAACTATCTCGCCGAAATTAGCCATCAACAATCAAACTGAACGATGCAATACTTACAGTACTGCTTCAATTTGAGACTGAATCACGCAATTGAATTCAATAACTTACAGGAAAATACATATAAAGGGAACTGGATGCATGTAAAAAGTAAAACCCAGAAGAATTCAAACAGAACAGCACGGAAAAAAATAAGAACAAATCGTTGAAATTTTGCAAGAAAGCAATTTAAAAAAAAAAAGGAAAATACGGGGGAAAA
The DNA here is from genome assembly GCA_903798345.1 of Fraxinus anomala. Classification (NCBI taxonomy): domain Eukaryota; kingdom Viridiplantae; phylum Streptophyta; class Magnoliopsida; order Lamiales; family Oleaceae; genus Fraxinus; species Fraxinus anomala. Next base: position 15,543 of record CAIGRN010014936.1, read on the forward strand.
AACGAGAAAAGGTGAAACTGTACTTTTTTCTCCCAGAATTTGAGAAGAAACGACAGCTGAAACTGAAAGAGCTAGTGTTAGGTCCATTTATATTCATACGTTACTGTTAATTTTGTTTTGTTTTAGTATTAATTGCTCTGCTGATGTTTTGCTCACGCTTACCGTACAATTAATTAGGATTAATCAACCATTTATTTATTCAAATAACAAAATTAAACAAATTGACCAGATATATTTATTTATTCAAATTAATTTTAAACTTATAAATAAAATTATCAAAATGCTGTCGCGATCAATAAGCACCAATTCATTATTCCCTTTTAAATTCTAATGATGTGAATATATGAAATGTGTGGTTTTCATTCATTTGGGATGAGCATCTTCAAGAATATACAATTCGCAATAATATTGCCTTTTGGGACCAGTCAAGATTGTAGGAAAATATAAATCGAATATTACAATCAATTATTTGTTATCTTGTCCTAGAATTAGCCAATTAATCCATACCAAATCATTGTCATTGACCAAAATCAAGCCTCCATTTTTATTTTGAAATCCACCTTCCATTGGAGTTGGATGCTATTGTCTCAGCAAGAACCCACGTTTTCGGAGTTCAAATATTCAAATGTTAAGCAGTTTTATGTTGTGAGAATAATTGATTGTATAAGTTACCAATCCAATTATTCAAGACACTATAATCTTCCACATAATTTGTCAATATATTGTTGTTAACCTCTTTATTTTTGATTTCATCAAATACTTGTATAACTTCAACATTAAAAATTGGCAAGCTATCATAGTCCTCACCTGGATTAATATTCATTTGCTTCTTTGGGATTGAAAGAGAGAAGACAACCGGAGTCCTCCGCTAACTTATAAGATTGCCGCGTCTATGCGACCATGAATAATTCTTGTTGTACACACTTTTGTGTACAAGAAGATTGACACTCCCCTCACATGAGGGGAGTGGCCCACACCAAAATAAAATAATTTGCCCCCCCTATTGTGATGGGGGCAATGGGCCCGTGTCATGCTTGATGTAGGCTCATGCGACCATTGAGCATTAGTGGGAAAATTTGTCCAATTGTTGCATCCACACTTCCAATTGATGACGCGGTATACATAGTTGTGTATACGTACTTGCCGCTTCAACAAAACACATGTTCTCACAATTTGTGTACCCTCATCAAGTAATAGCATGCCTGCTATTGGGGCTTCAAAATCGCAAGCCATATGTGTTTTGATACCAACTTTGATTTAGTGGAAGCGTAAGAAATGAAGAACACCTTACAAACTTGTTGATTCTATGAATACCCAATGATGAAATCAGTAACAAGTCGATTCGTCAAAACGAATACCAAATAACCAAAATTATTGAGAAAATCTTAATTTTATTACGATTAAATATATTGAAAATGCAATTTTTAATAACTATATTAGCAATTTTTAATAACTATATTACACTTTAATTGCAAGAAAGGTTCATAACTTTTACACATTATTCATATTTATGTCGCAAACTTTTTTTCGTGATATTCTTGTTCTCAAATTAACATAAATTATTCCCGATTATGGTTTATTTTCAAAAATTTCTCTAAGATAGAATAAAAAGACTCATTGCACATTATATTTTTAGATAAGCAAGAACAAATAATAATGCAAAAATACAATTTTAAAGCACATTAACAATATTTTTGGACAAAAATCATGATTAAAGACAAGATCTTCTGATCAATGAACATTAAAAACAAAAATGTGACGAAGAAAGAATATAAGTTTAATAGTGAATAAAAGTTAATGGTTTAATATAATTAATATGAGGCAGTGTATGAATATAATCACCCTTTATTATAATAACTTCAAAGGTGCTATTAATGCCATTCGTGTGCATTGATTTAAATAAGAAAAATAAAGCATGTACGAGGATTACAACTCGTTAATATAAGCAATCAAAATAAAGCAAATAGAACAGATGAAGTAAAACAAAAATTAAGCAGAATAGGCTTGATTTTAGGTACATCAATTTCTCCATGAATATGTCCCTATTGTATACGCATCACAAAGTTAATTGATCTTTTTTTTTATCCATTTCAATTTAAAAGACATTCTATTTCAACGGGTTCTAAGTTACAAATAGAGATTGTTGAATTTTTATGGAGCAATATCGATAGAATACATTTAGAATATAAATCAAGCAGCCAGTCTATTTATTCTCATAGTTTGCCCATTTATGAATTTGTTTTGGCAACAAATGTCTGACTTCTTTGTAACACGTTGAACTCATTAATCAATTTCTGATTTTAAATTTCACAGTCTTAAAAAATAAAAATAAAAAGAAAAAAAAAGAGAGTAAATGTTACAGAAAAGTAAAATGGTGACGCGGCGCGAGATCATTGGATGATTGACAATACCGTCAGCACTCGAGCATTCTTTAGTTCATTTCCCCATTACCATAAGGTGCACCACCAGCGCTAAATCAATTATTCACCGTCTTCTCTCAAGCTGTTCCGTCCATATCGGAATATCAATACTAAGATATTTCGTTTGGAACTCCGATTGGATCTCGTCAGTTAAGATTCGGTTCGTATATCTGATTGACTTTTTGATTTTTCAGTTTAATTGGATACGAGGAAAGATGCCGCCGGTGTATGGAGGTCCTTTGACTACCTTCGAGGATTCCGAGAAGGAGAGCGAGTATGGATACGTTCGCAAGGTTCTTCTACTTCCTTCGATCTGTATTTTCACCAATTCACTTTCAGTATCCGATCCAATTTCATTTTCAACTTGTACTTCCCAACCGTTACTTGTTGCATTTTGTATTGATTGTATTCTTAGTTGGATCTCGGCACTTGATTGTTTGATGGATTATGGTGACATTTCACATCATCGATTTGTTTATTTGGTTGAATATGATGTAATTTGGTAGATTTTGATTGTCTCTGTTGAATTATTCTGCTAATGCTGTGTAGTTAGTCGAGCCTGCAGTTTCCAAGTGGAAGTTGTGATTTCAAGAGATCCGGTCTTAAAGCATCTGCTCTAAGAACCAACCACTCTTCTGAAATATTAGTTTGTTATTAATATATCTTGCCCCTGACTTAAATTTAGTATGTTAGGACCTCGTTTCAGATTTCTTTGTTCTTTTAGGATACTTATCCCCAAGTTTCTGGTATTCTGTAGTCTATACTTGCCTGCCTTTCCCCCAGTGTGAGTTTTAGTTTTTGCTAACACGAGCGGAATCAATCCATTTAATTCATTACGTGATTACTGAATGAATTCTGGATCCTTAGTATCAATACTTTCGAACTAATTTGAAATCAGAAAAAAGAATGTATAAATGCTTTGACATCATGACACTCAAGCGACCTGCCCTGCTACACATTGACGCGAAGGTTATGTTTTACTTCTTATTACTCTGTAAGGTGATTGTTGTCCCTAATTTCAATAGGTTGCAAGCCAATTCTTTCTTTTTCTTAATTTGATTTTTCCACCTTTTCACCTTAGACTTCATGACGCCATGCTGTATATCCTTAGATACTTCGGAATTGCTTGTTCAAATACAACCTTCCTGTATTAGTATAACTACCAGCTTGATGGGGAGAATGTTCTTGATAGTATTGCTCTAAAGATTCCCATGTTTTCAACTGCTTGAGAGTGTTTCTTGTTGAAAGGCTCCAGCAAATTCTGTTCTAATAATCATTTTATTTTCCAATAGGTATCTGGACCGGTGGTTGTTGCTGATGGAATGGCAGGAGCTGCCATGTATGAACTCGTTCGTGTTGGTCATGACAACCTCATTGGGGAAATTATTCGGCTGGAAGGAGATTCTGCCACGATTCAAGGTATAATTATTTGTAGTCCATGCTTGTTCTTTCCCATAAAGTGTCAGGTCTTTGGTCTTCCTGTCTAGTATCACACTCACCCTCAACTAAGAAGTGAGCAAAAAAATAATTGAATTATGGTTGAAATAAATGAATAAACTAATGAACAGTATTTTCTTTCCTCAATGTAGTCTGTTTGATATGAATTAGAATTAAGATGGCTCACTGTTGACTGTTAATCTTTTTCTGCTTTTCTTGTAGTTTATGAAGAAACAGCTGGGTTGATGGTGAATGATCCTGTTCTACGAACACACAAGGTTTTCATGCTAACTATTTTAGCTTGTTCATTGGAGTTGTTTAGTGGCTTTCCTATGTTGCTGAAAAACATAGACTATATTTTAATAATTTTCCAACTCTACAGCCTCTGTCAGTGGAATTGGGGCCTGGAATTCTGGGGAACATCTTTGATGGTATTCAGGTTCTGAAAATCTTCTTGTCTAACTGTGTCACCCCCCTCTCCCACTCGAGCACTTCACAATAACAGATCTCATTCTGAGCTTTGCTTGTGGCAGTGGAGAGAACTGTCTAATTGTAGCTCTTTTGTTTTTCTTTCCAATACTTGATGCAGAGGCCTCTGAAGACAATTGCAAAAATATCTGGTGATGTCTATATTCCTCGTGGTGTTTCTGTCCCAGCTCTCGACAAAGACATTCTTTGGGAATTTCAGCCTAAGAAAATAGGTTTGCCTTAAATTGTTCTAAATAACTGAATATCATTTCGATGGTTTTAACTCATATTAGAAATGTAGAGTAGCTTGGTGACACCTTTCCTAATTTTGACATCATATTCCTGTCCAGGAGAGGGAGATCTCTTGACAGGTGGAGACTTGTATGCTGTAAGTTTTACAGGACTTAAACTCAGAATGCTGAAATTTGAAAATTCTTTCTATGATTTCTTATTGCACCTTGTATTGCTACTTCAAATTTTTTAATCTACATTCCATTCCATGACAACTTTCCTATGCAGGAGGTATTTGAAAACAGTTTAATGCAGCACCATGTGGCACTTCCTCCTGATGCTATGGGAAAGATAAGCTACATTGCCCCACCTGGCCAATACTCTTTGAAGGTTTGTCTTTTGAACTCCATTTTTATGCTAATATAGAACGTTCATAATTTAGTTAATTTCAAATTATTATCTCTTCGTTCTGTTGCATTAATCTGTCCAATTTATATGCAGGACACTGTTCTTGAACTTGAGTTTCAAGGCGTCAAAAAGCAATTTACTATGCTTCAGGTCACCTCCTAATCGTGGATAATTTTGAAGTTTGGTGAATATTTAATTGTTTTCAGAATGGCATGGAAAACTTGATTTGACCTGTCTATTTATCTGCAGACTTGGCCTGTGCGTACACCTAGGCCTGTAGCTTCTAAGCTTGCAGCTGATACTCCTCTTCTAACTGGGCAGGTGATTTTTTTACAAACATTTCTGTTGTTCTAATATTCTTTTCTTCTACATGTTACTGTTCACAGAAATGCATTAACTGAATCTCTGTTCTATTCAGCGTGTTCTTGATGCATTGTTTCCCTCTGTTCTTGGTGGTACTTGTGCCATACCCGGTGCCTTTGGTTGTGGGAAAACAGTTATTAGTCAAGCTCTTTCCAAGGTTAATATTATGGAGTTCATTTTCTTTGATTTTTGTTAATCTGGCACACTGGAATCTTATTCTAAACGACTTTCCTACTTTTTGAATTTAAAATGCAGTACTCTAACTCTGACACTGTGGTGTATGTTGGTTGTGGAGAAAGAGGAAATGAAATGGCAGAGGTACACAGTTTCGCAATTTTTGTTTTAGCAGTTGATAACATCTTCGCGGTATATATCAATTGACTATTAACTACAGGTGCTTATGGACTTTCCTCAATTGACGATGACGCTGCCTGATGGCCGTGAGGAGTCTGTCATGAAGCGTACTACACTGGTGGCCAACACTTCAAACATGCCCGTGGCTGCTCGCGAGGCTTCAATTTATACAGGTAAACAATACTTCTTAAGAATATTCTTAATCTATCAACTGCCCTGCTGAAGTGCATTTAGTAGCACTGAAACTCACCTCAATTTGAGTTCTTTGTCATGATTACTTCATAGTAAATTCATTTCTGATTTCTCATCCAATTACTGTATTCTTTTACTGTGCTTAAATTATCTGTTTTCCACTCCAGTTTCTTAGTGGATGGCAGAGGCTGTTGAATTTTACTTCAGTTGCTTATGGGACTGTCAGTGACTTATTTTTACTGATGATGTTTTCTTATGTTTGTATCAAATCCTCTTTATACTCGCTTCTTTATTGGATGAACCAAACGCAGTGGTGGTTTATCCATCAAATGGGTAGTTCACAGCTTATTTGAATGTGGATTTCAGGAATCACTATTGCTGAATATTTCAGAGATATGGGCTACAATGTCAGTATGATGGCAGATTCAACATCTCGTTGGGCAGAAGCATTACGTGAAATTTCAGGTCGATTGGTAAGTGTCCTAGGTATCTTATTATTTTGAGTTTAATAATTGATTTTGGACTTTTTAGTTAAGAAAGACTACCCTGATAAGGAATACTACTTGTCTTTGTTCTTTTAAGTAGATAGCTACCTCAGCAATAACATAGATAATGGCTGGAAAAATAAAAGTTTTCTGAACACTGATGCAGTCATCAAACCATTTTTCCTTGAATTTTATGGAGTACTAAAATATGGAATGATTTGATGCGTGTGTTTTTAATGATCCAAACATTTGAGAAAAAAACTTATTGTTGTCATGATTTCTCTGTCATTGAATACTTGCAACACCGCATGTTTTCTTGTCACGTTTCAACTACTTATACATTAGTTACTAGTATTAACCTCTATTTTGGTTAAGCAGACAGACCAATTTTTTGATGTGCTGGCAGAGAGAACACATCTTACCAATTTCCTTTTTGCAATTAATGAAGTACAGGAAGATAAAATGATTAGATATTTTTTATGCTAATACCAACAGGAGAGAAATCTTATTTGTGCGTATAGTTTCTCCCTGTCACCAAAAATACTTGCAACACTGCACATTTGCTTGTTATTAGCTTATTATACATTAGTAAGTAAAGTTTAGCCTGTCTTGAGATATTATAAGGCAACCATTCTAAGATATCTATTCAGTTGGCATGAGATTTGTACCCTAGTCCTCGAAACTCCCGAATTTAAATTTGTCATTTCCTGATTGTATTCAACATCTTTTGCTTTACAGGCAGAGATGCCTGCAGACAGTGGATATCCTGCATACTTGGCAGCACGTTTGGCATCCTTCTATGAACGTGCTGGTAAAGTTAAATGTCTTGGTGGACCAGAAAGAACTGGCAGCGTCACCATTGTTGGTGCTGTTTCACCTCCAGGAGGAGATTTCTCTGATCCTGTTACATCCGCAACACTCAGTATTGTCCAGGTAATTACAGATGTTGAACAGCTTACAAGTTTTTCTTTTTAGACGGTCATTTCCTGTACTCATTTGCCAAATTTCAGGTTTTCTGGGGTCTGGATAAAAAACTGGCACAGAGGAAGCATTTCCCTTCTGTAAACTGGCTCATTTCTTACTCTAAGTACTCGGGGGTATATTTCTATTTCACTGCAGTCTATGGTTTAAATTCTGGACATGTGCCCATATTATGCTCTCTGTGAGCCAATTTTCTCTTGGCACTTGCTGAAGCTCTCATGTTTTCAGGCACTGGAATCCTTTTATGAGAAGTTCGATCCGGATTTTATTGATATCAGGACAAAAGCTCGTGAAGTGCTGCAAAGAGAGGATGATTTGAATGAAATCGTGCAGGTATTTTCTATTTCTGCTTTAAAAGGTCCTTTTTTCTCTTATGTTGATTTGGAGAAAGTACAAAACTTGTGTGTTTCCTGTCGGAACAGAATTAGTAAAAAAGAAATTCCCAACTTACAACAGCAAATCAGCAATGTACCCTCTCTCTGTGCCCAACTCTTTCTGCTTGAATAATATGTGGCAGTTTTGATCGATATGAATAGAATGATTTTTCCATTGACTTGTCTTAAGTATTGCTGATCAGGTTTCATAAGTTGACCTTAAAAAAGGATGTATGCAGCCGTTTAAATGGATTCAATTTGGTACTACTCATTGAAACATTGGTTCTGCTCACAGAGATGTTTTCAAATGTCAAAGATGCATTCCAATCAGCTTAGCTATTTATTTGGCAATTGTCATCTCTCTTTCTGATACTAATTTGTCCTTTGTGAACAGTTCCCTCCAATTTCTATGGCAAATATTTGAACATATTATAGTCCTCTTATCCAGTTTTTCTTCTGATAACAAAGCATGGACTCTGGATTCGAAAGGGGAAAGTAAACTGGAAAGCATCTAATTAAATTGAATTCTATGCTGCTTTAATTAACGTCTAGTTATCTACTTATTGCAGCTAGTCGGAAAGGATGCTTTAGCTGAAACCGATAAAATTACCCTGGAAACTGCAAAGCTCTTGAGGGAGGACTATCTTGCACAGAATGCATTTACGCCGTAAGTCTATATTAGATTTTTGTCTTAATATTTGATTCAATTCAATTCAACGCCTTTAAAGACTTGTCTGAATGTTGTCTTTGGTAACAGTTATGATAAATTCTGCCCTTTCTACAAGTCTGTTTGGATGATGCGCAACATCATTCATTTCTACAATTTGGCTAATCAGGTATATCATTTAGCCAGCATTCCGTCCTTTTCAATTATGATACATGCCATTAAGAATTTTGATCAAAGATATTTAATTTAGCGGATACTATTTATACTGAAGCACTCGATTTTGAATCATTAAATGAAAAACCTGCAATCCTTTATGCACATGTTTAAGAGTTCAATCTCGTTATACAAGAGCTAGCTAAGCACCAGATGCTGAGGCTTGTTGACATTTAGTACTGTCTTTTGCTTTCCATTATCTGCGGCTTCTGCCTGTCATTTTGGGTAATTGGGTTCAATCATCAACTGGTTGAACTTTGAAGTTTGAATGACATGCTGCAATGTGTGGGTAGAAACATTATTAGTCAATTATTTTGTTCTAAAGTTCACTGGTTTGGTCACTCAGTTATTAGCAATAGTTTTCTTATGGAGTTTTCAACATGGAAGATCTCCATGTTGATTTTACTTCAGATTACCATATTCCATGTCAGACATGCCACTAAAAATAGCTAATGATTTTAATTGAGTGATAAAATTGAAATAAATGCTGAACTTCAGCGATCATTTTGGAAACAATATGAAGTGGGTAACTAACATGAAATTTCACGGTAAGTGGAGTGACTGACAATGTTCATAACCCTGTGGTGTTTAATTTGATGTAATCAACAATCCGATATCTAATTAGAACTCTGATTTTATATTTAAGTTACATGTAACTTGTTTGGATATGTAGGCAGTGGAACGAGGAGCTGGTATGGATGGCCAGAAGATCACCTACACTCTTATTAAGCATCGTCTAGGAGATTTATTCTACCGTTTAGTGTGAGTATCTCACAGACATCGACTTACCATGTCATGAGATTTTGTAGCATTATTCCTGCTTGTTTTAACTTTCATGCAGCCATCCCTGATCTTTCCTCTTTCTTATAACAATGCAGGTCTCAAAAGTTCGAGGATCCTGCTGAAGGAGAGGAAGCCCTGGTTGCGAAATTCAAGAAACTTTATGAGGATTTGACAGCTGGTTTCCGCAACCTCGAGGATGAAACTCGGTAATCGATGCATCGGTACAAAGTCATGCCAAATCTACTTTGTTGTCTGCTTTCATTCTGGCGGCAACTCTAAATTATTGTGAAGTCTCTGTTTAGGAAGCGCAATGAGTTAAGTTAGTATCAGGGTTCTGTATTTGGCCCGTGTTCAATATGGTTTAGCTCTGCTGTATTATTATTGTTATTTTTTTTTCCCGTTGATAATAAGAGGCATTGTTTATATTGGTTGTTTTTGTAGTTCTAAGTCAAATAAATTGTAGCCTTGTGGGTTTCAGAGATGTGTACTGTACACGAAGGCCAATATTAAATTGTCGTCCGTGGGTTCACTTTTTGCTACTAGGATGGCGGGTCTTAATCACGTAAAATCTTCGTGTTTGTTAATATTGTTTATAGCAGATATACTGTTTAATTATGAAAATTATAGAGTAGTTTATCGGACCAAAAATACGCAGATAGTTAATTGTAAGAAATTAGTTATAAATATAGAAAAAGAAAAACTCAATAATAATATTGCGACTTGATAACAGCTTTGCTTTGCCTCATATCAAGGTGACAGGACTCAAGCCTATGGCTATCTGTACCCAAAATAGATGGATACGTTGACCAAACCACGCTACATCTCGTCTCTCCACCCCAGAGCATATTGATTAAAAAATGTCTTAATTAATGTAAATTCGTTTCCATTTTTTTTTTTTTTAAAACTCAACTTGATTAATCTCGAACTCCAATCCGATCAAAATTGACCTCAATTTTTTTTATTATGAAAAATGCAAGTTCAAGTTTGGCTTACATTTGGATTACTTTTATTAATTCCACTGCATCATATGAGACTATTATTTCCTCCAGTTACCCACTCATGCATAATCACTGCATTTTTGGCCAAACACGCGGATAAATCATCAAAGAACATTTTCACATTAAAAAGGAAGAATCACATTGCTGTGGTACAAGTAGAGTAATACAAAAAACTATGAAATATGCTGATGGCATGCATTTATCAAAATAAATTAGAGGAAAGAGCAACAGTTCATAAACTCAGTTTTGTTCTCCACATCTCCCCGATGACCTTTCTCGGAGCTGGATCATCGGGTCCTTTGTCTCGTTGCCCCGATGTAAAATACAGCATACCATTCCAAAACCCAACTAGAGTGGTTTTCACACGATATGGAAGTTTACCAACCACTGACCACTTCTGTCAACGTCCAAAACTAGGCATATGTAAGTAGACAAATGGTGATGATTTGAGTTCAAGAGATTCAATTAATATCACCATCACAACAAAGTTGCCCATGGACTAAATAAAGCAAAATAAATAACACATCCTACTTGCACCTTTTCTGCAAGTTAACCAATGTTATGCCACAAGCACGTAAAGATCGCCTATATGTATACTGAAGCAAAACCATAAGAAATTACCTCTCTTTCCACAGCCATCAAAACTCAAAAGTCTATATAATGGGTCATTGCTAATTCTCAAAATTCTGATCTGGTTCCACACCTCACAAAAATGACTGTAGGAGTCCCTAAAACAAGTCTTCAATAGGATGACAAAACTGCCAATCTCAAGAAACTTGTTAAGCCCCTGTTTGACCCCCATTAAAATTTTCATTATTATTCTTCTACTCATTTTCAACCACATTCTTCAATAAAATAATATTTTACAACACATCAATAACTTTTCCTTCTTTTTCAATAACATATTTTCCATCAATCTACCATTTCAAAATACATTCTTCCAAAATAATGTAGTTCAAATACACCCTAATTGTGCACCAAAAGATTAAGCCCCTGTTTGGTGGCCTTTTTTTTGGGAAAAAAAATTGTTTTAAACAGTAATTTTTTGGAGAATGTGGTTAAAAAGTAGGGAAAATTTTTTTGTTTACGTGAAATATTTTATTGTGTGAATGTGGTTGAAAATGAGTATATAGAAAAAAAAGTTTTGAAATAATGGCGACAAACAAAGGCTAAGGATTCCCACGAACATCACTAAAGCATCTATACAAACTATATGCTGGTCATATTCAATCAATACAAGAATTTGGAAAGCCAAGAGAAACTAATAGGGATACAATTCAATTTAATGGCTCAAAACCAAGCAAGGGAACAAAAATTAAGCAAATGCCTGCAAGCTCAATAATAGCATTTGATATGTGAAAATATTTGATGTTTAAACCTTCGTTCGCCAAACTAATTTATAAATTTACAAGTTCTCTCAAAATCAATCATTAATTTCAACCAGATATTCATAACTACTACTCATTGTTATCCACACATTCATGAGACTCATTACTACTTACTATTCCTATTTATAAACCATTTATAAATTTTTTAACGGAAACTAATTATTTTTTAGAAGATAAGAAGACAATACCTGTGTGTCTAATTGAAACTTGAGAATTTCTCCAACAAGTGTCATCTTTTTGGTTACAGGATGCTTATCCGTTGTGCCTCCGACTATAACGATTGAGTTGTTAACGATTACCCAAGCAAACTCAATATGAGAGTCGGGCTTCAGCATAGGAGGAAGCACCTTCCACTTCATATCATCATCTAGCATGTAGACATCATCATACACAACCTGTAGAAAATAATCAATTATGTACTTCAAAATGACACCATCATGATGAATCTCAGTATGTATCAAGCAAAAGTCTGCTCTCATTTTACTTCCAAGATCTTGTTACATTTACCGCTTGTTCTCTTCTTTCATTTTCTTTATGTTTCGCAGTGTGGTGGTTGTTAATGGCAGGACTAACATTGCCACCTTCTGAAAGCAACAGTAAGAGGAGTTGCTAATTGGTATGAAGTGTAGGGTTGGTTTCATTTAGTATTGGTGACACTAAAGTACATTATCAAACGAACATTGAAAAACACACATGTAGCATGCTGGCTAAAGCTTAAAAGGTGCTTAAACATGCTCACAATATGTTTCGTTCTAGATCAGAATCATTGTATATGCAAGGACATGCTTTGTTTCTTTGTTCCAAAGTAAAGGTGAAACAGATACGAGAGAATTCTAATAGCACCGTCAACTGATAAATCCTCACAATGTACAGCCAAATACTTTTTGTGAAAAATGTGGAACCAAAATTACCTCATTCCGACGGGAGCATTTAAAAATTGGGGATCCAGGTTTAGCCATAAAATCACCCTCTTGCCCGCCAATGACGTACAACCGATCATTAACCACAACACAAGCCCTGCATGGTTAACCGATAAGAAGCTCGAAAGAATGATGAATTATGCTTAAAAACCAAAATACTCAATTTAAACAATCGTTATCCTAAGTTGCGGCTAAACAACATTTCCACACGAAAGAAAAAAAATATATATATAAGAATTATTTTCCTCAAGAGAATTGTTGCAATGTTTTGACATACATGTAATTTCAAGGGACGACCCAAAGGAATCTTGGATATTGATGGTTCATTAGTTTTTAAGTATTGTCTTAAGTGATACACACTGGCCAATATCTTAATAAACTAACTGCATAAACAAATCTTGTGTACAAAAATTGGTTTGTTCCATGTTCACTTAAAAGATGTGGCCTGCTCCTCAACCCAAAACAAATACACAAAGGAAAGCAAAGATGCTGTGAGAACAATAATGATATTACATACATAAGTCAAGATATGGATTTTATAATTCTTCATAATATAATTAATACAAAGAAGGAACATTGAAAAAACCTATGAGGTCCACCACGGGGTATGGGGATCTCGGTTCGCCATTCCTTCTCTAAAGCTTTGCCATTTTTGACAGCAATACTCCAATGCTCTAAGGCAGGTGTATGTCTATTCTCTTTGCTGCCACCCATCACATGGATTCTTCCTCTCCAAAGTTGGGTTGCAGGTGCATACCTGAAAGTACCATGTTAACTTCTTTTACTAAAATTTGAACTTCTTTCCTGCATCATTCAACTCTTAGTGGATATAGCTATAGTGACATTATTGTATTCACGTAGTAAAACTTCCACCCCTTTAATTTAATGAAAGGTGTAATAGGGGTCAAGAAAACAAACAAAGGTAAAATCCACAAAAATCTTCTTGGGATGGAAGGATTAACAATATCATTTCCAGGAAAGAACAGAAAATTGCCATTTTTATCAATAAATTACACAAAAATCTGTGCAGAGCAAATAAATTATCACGGAAATACAGAACTGGCAGCTTCTACATGCATTATAACCATGTAATGCTTGCTACCTGGGGACTGGTAAAGGAGGCATATCCCGCCATTGCTTCGTATCTGTGTCCAGTACAAATGTACGAGCTGTAGGCCCTCTACATTGAGGACCATACTGTCCAGTAACTACGTAAATATATCTCCCATCAGTTACCATCCCTAAATGTGAGTGTGCCATTTCTTTTGGCATATCAAACCTTCCTCCCCATGTGTTATCCGTAAAATTGTAAATGTCAACGTGCGAATGGACCTTCAAGAGAACAAAACCATTCAAGTCCCACGAGTTCATATTTATCAATTCATAATTTGTAGAGATATAGGTAAAGAACTGAGAATTGATGGATATAAGTAGTACTATAAAATGATAGTTTGTTGTGACAGGTAATAGCTCACATCAGGATATAAAGCCATTACAAAAAACAGGAATTCAAGGATTCTCATGTCTCATTTAGTGACAAGCTGAGTTATAAAAATCGTTCCACGAGAATATATCTTATAATTAGAGTCAGTCTGTCGAGTTTTAAGTTTGCTCGCCACATAATTTGCAACATAAATTTCTTCTATGGTTTATCATCCCCACTTTAGTAAATTCTGTATGAGTTTCTAGAAATTTGCATTAGGTAGCTTCGCAACTTGGCAGATGAACGACCCAGACATTGTGCTAAATGATAATTAACTTTCTGAAAGCAATCACACAGGAAAATTGGTAAAAGCAATCATGTAGCATCAGTAATCCATCAAAGTAAGATAACTAAACATAACTTAGGCAGGGAATAAACTAATCATAAGAGGCAAGGTCAAAATCCTCACATCATTGATGGTTCCATATCCAGCAAATACATATAGAAGATCTTTTATTTGTATTGCTGCACCGTCAAGACGAGGCACGGGTGCTGTTGCCATCTTCTCCCATTTTAACTGTGGGCCAGGCAAATCAGCAAAAGTTGCTGATAGGACTCTCTCATGAACGCCATCCTTTTTGTCTAGTTTACCTGTGCCCTGTAACAGAGGATACATATCAGCTATTAAGTTTCATGTCAAGGATAGTAAAACCCTCAAAAACAATCTGTCCATATGTTTCCAATTCAAGATTACAACTGGATAGATATTTCTCAACGTGATGCTAGCCTTTTATATGTAAGAATGTGGCCACAGTATTAAAACTCGAAAGTTAGATCTAAAACATGTTTTAAAAGGAAGGTATTAAACATTGAGTAAAACAATAAGCTCCAATATCTTAATGATTTAGGATAGGATAATTTCTTAATTATTACTATAATCATCACGCAATGTTGCCTTATTAATGTGTTTAAGAACATCACAGTACATATTATAACTCCAATCTCTTTTCCACTCGCACATAATTAATAATTAACTAAATATACCGATCGCAAATCCTAAATAAAACTCAAACTCAATGCGGCTAACAAAAATCAAATACAATACACGTATCAACAGCTAGAATTACATAAATATTCAATTTCTGTTCATTTATATAAACGCATGCAGTTGAGAACTAATTAACAAGTAAGGATGAATTCAATTGGTAAAAGTAACCTTAATTTGGGGAGAAACGGAGCGATTGTTCGTATGAACAACGTTAGGAACGACGAAAGTTCGGGAACCTTGTCGAGGCCAATTGGATGAGATCGATCGATAAGCCGATGAAGACGAAGAAGAGGAAGCCCAGAGCAGATCTACAATGAGAAATGCTCCCAAAAGGCCGACACATAGAAACAGTAATTTGGTGGTTTTGTGCTTCGCAGAAGCTGCCTTTCCAAATCTCATCTCAGCACATTCATTCCCTTTCGAATTTCAGCAGAATCAAAAACGCCCTAACAATTACTAAACTAGTGCATCAATGGCGGTGTGAATATGTGCGTGTGTGAGAAAGAGATCACCGTGCTTCAGAAGTAAAATTTCTGCATTGGCTATACAAACGCGTAGTATATTTCTACGGGATCTCTTTCTTCCTCTTTTTTTTTTTTCCCTCTTTTTCTATGTCGGTGGGACGTATCCATATGGGCAGCGGACATGTTACGCTAAGCTTAAAAATTACATAAACTACTTTTTTTTCTTTTTTCTACAAAACAAATTGCCTAAGCCACTTCGTTCATACATATCTAAATGTCACGTAGTGAGAATGCTTATCTCCTCATTCGACACGGCAAGCACGCTAACAATTAGACGTGATGCCTATTTTACCAAATAATGCACTAATGACGTGATCATATGCATATATTCTCTCTAACATCCTACTCAT
>CAIGRN010014951.1:0-18624 GCA_903798345.1 Fraxinus anomala
AACTTCTGCCAAGGCTTGGAGAGACTCAGAGGGTTTGAGACATCTGAGGTAGGGTAGAGTAAAACTCCTGCGAAACAAACCTCCTCCAATAATGCAGTACATTGATGCTCTATTCTTGATGCTTCTTGCTTTCCTGAGGTTTGGTAGGCTCCCGATATTCAAGTATTCCAATATTGGATCCATCCAAGAGGGTTCATGATCAATGTCCATGACGTTCGTCCCTTGATTGATGCTAGGCTCGGTCACCATCTTGATATGTATCGTTCTGTCTGATCCATCTATCTCCATGAACATAAGTCTAGACAGTGCGTCAACTTTCGTATTTTCAGCTCTAGGAATTTTGTTAATCTCACAGCTTTTAAATCGTCTCTGAAGGTCATGTACCCTTAGACAATACAGGCTCATCTTCTCATCTTCTCTCAAAAGTACCTTCGATCTAGCCAATCACAAGTTGTGAGTCACTGAAAACTTTGAGATGCTCAAGCTCAAGGTTGCATGCAAGTTCTAGGGCTAGAATGACAGCTTCATACTCTTGCCTCATTATTGGTTGCTTCAAATTCAAACCTGAGCGCGCATTGGATCTCGATTGTCTTGTTCGGGTTAGTGATGATAACTCCGGCGCCCGATCCCTAACTATTCGATGCTCCATCTATAAAGATTTCCCAAATTTTCAAGGTCTTGCTCGAGTCTTTCTCCTGTGGCCCCCGAGGTCTAGGGGTCGTTCTGCAGTGAAGTCAGCTAAAGCTTGTACCTTAATTGCAGGTCGTGGCTTGAACTCTATGTCAAATTCACCAAGTTCAATTGCCCATTTCAGTAGTCTTCTCGAGACGTCTGGTTTATGTGTCCAAGTGGTTGATTAGTGAGCACAACAATGTGATGTGCTTGAAAGTATTGACGTAGTTTTCGGGCGGCTACAACTAAGGCAAGCGCAAGTTGTTCAGCCAACGTGTACCGAGTTTCTGCATCCACAAGCACTTTGCTCACATAGTAGATAGGTCGCTGGACCTTTCCAATTTCCTTCACCAACACCTCACTTACCGCGTTCTCAGAAAAGGCCAAGTACAACAGCAACGAATCACTGGGTTCTGGCTTGGTAAGAACTGGAGGTGTTGCCAGTGTCTGCTTCAGTTCTTGGAACACTAAATTACACTCCTCATTCCAGTCAAAACTTCGGTTACCCCTTAGAACTTTGAAAAATGGGAAACACTTATATGCTGCTTGGGATATGAACCCGTTCAAAGCCGCGACCCGACCTATTAATTTCTGAATGTCTTTCTTACAATTCGGGGGCTCCATAGATATCAAGGCTTGGATCTTGTCAGGGTTGACCTCTATCCCTTTGTGTGTGATCATGAATCCTAAGAACTTGCCAAAAGCCACTCCAAATGCACATTTCGTAGGGTTCAGCTTCATCTTATACTTTTGTAGGGTAGCAAAGACCTCCTCAAGGTCGGAGATATGGTGATCCACATGCTTGTTTTTAATGACCATGTCGTCCACGTATGCCTTGATGTTCTTACCTATCAAGCTGGCAAGGCAAAGACCTTGTTGACAAGTCTTTAGTACGTGGCTCCTGCATTCTTCAAACTGAATGGCATGACTCTGTAATATTAAATGGCTGAGTTAGCCATAAATGAGGTCTTCTCCCGATCTTCTTCCGACATAAGAATCTGATGATACCCAGAGAATGCATCCAGAAAATTGTATAATTTATGACATGAGGTATTGTCAACAAGATTATCGATTCGAGGTAGGGGATATGTGTCTTTGGGGCATGCTTTGTTCAGATCCGTGAAGTCGATTCAGACGCGCCACTTTCCATTAGCTTTCTTAACAAGAACAACATTGGCAAGCCAATCAGGATACTGAAGTTCCCGAAAAAATCTTTTGCTTTAACAAGCTTTGCAATTTCTTCTCGTATGGCTTCCCGCTGTTCTGGCGCAAACTGCCTCCCCCTTTGCTTTACTGGTTTCGCATCTGGGTTTATGTTGAGCCTATGTACTGCCACTTCAGGGTCAATTTCGAGCATGTCTTCGACATTCCAGGAGAATACATCGATGTTCGGGACAGACAACTGATAAGTTGAGCTTTAGTCGTGTCATCAAGATCTCGACCGATGGTAACTTTCCTTCCAGGCTCGAGCTCGACCTCATCCAACCCTTCTACCGGAGCGAGCCTCCCGTGGTGCTCGAGTTCTAGCTCGACCTCGGAGGGCTGCATGATGTCAGTCTTGATCTCCTGAACGCTGGTAACATAGCACTGTCTTGCTACTGTTTGACTTCCTCAAACGACCCCGACCCCATTATCGGTAGGAAACTTCACTACCAGGTGAAAATTTGAGACAATCGCGTTGATCCTGTTCAGCAAGGGTCTTCCAAGTATGGCGTTGTAGGCCATAGGAGCTCGAACTACTTGAAATGTTGTGATATACGTGACCTATCTCCCTTTTGATCCCAATGTGAGAGGTAACCCAACGATGCCTTCTGGAATAACGCCACACCTAAAACCTTGAAGGGGGGTTTTGACAGGCTTGAGCTGCTCAGCTGAAATACCCATCTGAACGAAAGCCTTATGTGATAATACGTTAGCTGTGCTTCCATTATCCACTAGAATATGACCAAGGCGTCGTCATGAGGAAAATGCATGCCTTCTAAGTCCTCTTATCCGAATGTGATGTTTTCTACATTGCCTAGTTCCATGCTCGTGATCGAGGGATATTTCCTGGCGTACTGCTTACGCCCGCTGTTGGAATCCCCTCCTGATGCTGTCCATCCAACAATGATATTGATAGTTCCTGCAGTTGGCTGCTTATTCCCCCCATCTTCAGGAACATTCCCTCTATTCTGGCTATTCCGCTGACGCTTTTCATTACCGACATAGGCACCTAGAAAACCCTTTTTGATGAGAGCATTGATCTCCCTCTTCAGTGCGAAGCATCCTTCGGTCGTATGTCTACGATCTCGATGAAAGTCACAGTACTTGCTTTTATCACAGGTTTCAGGAGGAGGCCATAGTCTAGGAGGCCACTTCAACTCTTTAATGTCTTTAATCTCCATAAGAATGTTAGACATGGTTGTGTTCAAGCGAGTGAAAGGCATTGGAGAGGGGTCTTGCCTTGGCTTGCTTCTGAAAGAATCAGGACGTTGGTTAGATTCATGTGACCTCTTTAGATCGGTCTTCTTTGATGGCGGGGCATCTTTTCTTGGGAACATAGTCTCATCCATGTTAATGTATTTCTCAACCCGGGTAAGTAAGTCGGTTATTGACTTGGGAGGGGTCTTTGACAGAGACATCTTAAACGCCTCACATCTTGCAGCATATATTAGAGCAAAGACTGCAGCTGTGATATGTAGGTCCGGGATCATTAATCTTTCCTTGTTAAACTTTGTCATGAAACTACGAAGTGTCTTGTTGGGTCCTTGTCGCATCTGCATGAGTGACACAACCGTCTTCCTGATGCGCTTACTACTTGTAAAAAAGGCGAAGAACTTGTCAGCCAAGTCTGAAAAGGAGAATATGGAGTTGGGCTCCAAAGTGGAGAACCAATCCCCGGCTGCGTTCGTGAGTGTCTGAGGAAAGGCCTTACACATTACAGCGTCGGGTGCGACCTGTAAGGTCATGATGTCCGTGTATATGTTGAGATGATTGATGGGGTCGGTTGTGCCATCGTATTCCTTTACTCGAGGGTACTTAAACCGATCCGGTAGGAAGTATGACAAGACTTCCGGGGTGAAATGTATGTTGGAGGTGAACCCTGTTATAGCTTGGGACTTCTGAAGCATTCCAGTAGTGATTCCCTCCTAAATGATTCTTTCCAGGTCAGCTAAGTCCAAAGTAATCGATGTTGATCCTATAGGCACATGTGGTACATCTGAGGTTCCTGCCTCACAATGACTAGGCTCGGGAGCCTACTAGTCCACTATAAGACCACTCTGTGGGGACGGTGCTGGGGGTGTACTTCTCTATTGCAGTAGCTGAGTAAGCGTGGCCACTTGTTGGCAGAGTTCCTCAAACGCTCCGGGAATGATTGTTGCCGACGGGTGTTGTGGTTCTTCCGACGATATCTCCTGGGGACCTGGATGGTCTCTAGTATGGAGCTAGTTAGGAGCAGCTTGTTGGGAGATGTCCTAAACGTGTGTTAACCATGACTTTTGGTAGCGTTTTCCACATAAGACACCAATGATGCTACAAAAAATCGTCACCGGAATGAGCTCGAACTAGTTGATTGAACTTCACACGATCTGGTCTTAAATACTTGAAATAAAGGCGTCGATGTGTGTCCTCGTCGCCCCTCCAATGCTTAAGACAGAAAAGAGAATTGTGTAAGAGATTGTATACTAGAAGATTGATAAAAACGTACTTGAATAATAATGTCTGGTCATGTATTTATAGATGTGGGAAGTTGAGTCCTAAAAGGATTCAACTTTCCTTAGCTAGTCCAAGGCATTCGTGTTCTGTTAGAATTACATAGATTGGATTAATATCGAATTCGTTTAGCTAGGAGTTTATGTTTAAATAGGACTAGTATTCGTAGGAAACGTGTGATAAGGAGAATGGGTGGGTCAAGGATTATACCCGACATCAATACCATACCCAACCTAGAACATGACCCGACCTTGTTTTAGGCACAAAATAGGTGGGCTTAGGTCGGGCCTCATAGTTTGAGTTCGAGTCTTGTAATTGCCATACCCATCAGTATATTTTCTATCGCTTTTTCTATCTAAACACAAAATAGATCTTTGGTGAAAATTGAAATTGTTTTATATTTTTCGCCGTGCATGATTATGTAAATTCTCAAAATCCACCCCTACCCCATATTCCATTATATCACTTTTTTCCGAATGGTTGGACTCAAGTATATAGTTCTAACTCTTGGAAAGAAATGTTTCACAATCTTTAAGATTGGAGATTTTTTGTTTGACACAGTTTTATATTATGTCATAATAATGTTCCTTTATCCCTTTAATTTTCTTGCATCAAACCCTTGTCTTTATAATTGTTAAAGCCATATCAGCGGGTCCCTTAAAGTTTTGATGCTCAAGTTAATACCTTTATATGGTAGTTTCAAATGAATATGCATGAATTTTCATCCATGTTATATTACTGATTTGGAATTGCATCACCTTTCAACTTGCCTACTTTATGTGTAAAGTTCAAAATCCATGTAAACACATATGCATACTTTATGTCTTCAAAATCTTGTTTATACTTTGTCTGAGAGAAAGTATAAATCTCGAGTATAGACATTTATAAAGTTTTGAAGTTCAAGTTGTCTTCATGAATGCACAATCAATATAACATTAACCTTCAATGTATCCCATAAGTGTATTTGTGTTTCCAAATTCTTCATGATATTGGTGTGCGAAAATAACGTCTTGAGAAAAGTGTCATCACATAAAGTCTGTTTGAGTCCCATTTTTAGTATAGAATGTATTTTGTAATAATAAATTAATGGAAAATGTAAGGTTAAAAATGATTTTTTTTGGATTGCGTGCAATATTATTTTATTAAAGAATGTATGATTAAAAAGAAGAGAGAAAATGTATTTTTTTTAAAAATGAGGTTCAAACTAGAGCATACTTTCAAATCGAGTTCTTCATTGAGGAGTGGAGGTCTCAATTCAAACTTTTCTATCTAAACTCAAAATTCTACTATTTCAAACTTCTTATATACCTTTCTTATGTTATTTGAAGACTTCTATAATGTTATTTTGAAGATATTCCACCAACAAAAACTTCCTTGATGAGAAATCGGGTTCGTCATAAAGTGATTTTTTTGAAGTGACTAAAAATTAGAATAAGGAAAAATGTTCCGATAAGTGTGTTACGTCACATCAATTTATTAATGAATAAGTTTTTGGCGAGTCTCATATTTAAATTAAATTTATTATTTATGAATACATTGATGAACCATGCCACTAATACTACATAAGCTAAATATCGGTACATGATCTATCATTTCTATTAAAATAAGTGGATTAAATTTTTTAAGTAACCATGTTTATTTTAAGGCAAAATCAACTATGAGTGTGTTTGATGGATATTATTGAGGAAATAATGTATTTTAAATAGTGTTATGATGGAAAATATGTGATTAAAAAGTAAGGAAAAATTATTAATGTGATAAAAATATTATTTTATTGAAATGTGTGGTTGAAAATAAGTTTTGAAATAATGTACTTTTAGAGAATATGTATCAAACAGAAGCTATATCTTATTATTACAATAATAAATAAATATATTTTCTCCTCCAAAAATTTTTATTGCCTGAATCCATCAACGATCCACACTCATATGACTATAATGATACACACATGTGCATATATAATTTTTCTATTATTATACATATAGAACAATATTATTATGTATATGGAATTGTTCTCCTCATTATTGATGCTTAACTTATGTTAAGAATCATGTGACGTGACGCATTATAATAAGTTAAGCACGTATGTTTAGGAGATCAATTTCATATATATACACACACGCTTGTATTATATATGAAGATGTTCATGTTTGTGTTTCTCTTAGGCGGGTAAAGAAGACTAGAGTTTTAAAGAAGAAACCCAACCACCGAAATTGTACTCGCAATTTTTTTCTTCATTTCTGAATTTTTTCTCGTAAAATTGAATGCCAACATACACAAGCACCCCCACACATATACATACACGTGTATTTGTAAGTGGCAGATTGTTAAACTTGCAACAATTCACAAAAAACCCCAAATTTTAAACCCCTCTTTTTTGTTTCTTGATTCTTGAATTTTCTCCAATTTTGATAACATCAAGAAACCACCCTGTAGTGTAGAAAATAATGAAACTTATACAAGGGTATTCTATTTCTTTTGCTTGATTTTTACATGGAAGAACGATAAATAAGTAAAAAAGTGAGTATGAGTGATTTTGAGACGGTGGATCAAAATGCAGGCGATTTGGCGGGGGAAGGCGGCATGAGATTTGGTTATGGTTTGTGGCAGAGCCCACCTCCTGATCCGGCGGCAATAACTGCGGAGTGTTGGGCCGCGGCAGAGCAAGCTGCTCGGCAAGTGGTGAATTATGTGCACCCAACACTCGATTCCGAGAAGAAGCGAAAAAGAGTCATTGATTACGTTCGTAGACTCTTCAAACATGGCCTTGATTGTAAGGTGAATATAGTTTTTCTAATTTCTTGAAGTTTCATATTTTTGTACCCATCTGTAAGAACTGATTTTATGATTAGTGTGGTTTATATTTTCTGAGTTCCGTGGGACGTTTAATCTGTTTTTTTTTTTTTAATGGGTTCTCTTGGGAAATTGCACTGTTTTTGAGGTGTATTATGATGCATCATGATCATGCTTCATTTTATTAATTGGGGATTTTTAAACAGTGAAGAATGAACAGTAAATTCACGCGTAGCAGCTTTGTTGTCGGCTGCTGATAATAGGAGGCCAGGGCTCACACGAGCACTGTTATTTTTTAGGCTTGTCTATGTTTAAAAGAACTAAAGAAACTGTTGAAATGACTTGGACTATGAAAATGACCAATTCAAATGTGGAGACGTGTAAACAACACTTAAAGAGCAAGGGAAAGATAAGGAGCATCATCCACCTTGGCATAGGGAACTTGGAGCATAAGCTTTGAGACTCATCATGAATGCCTTGCAAGAGGTGTGTCTCAAGGCATGTGCTTGAGGTTTTGAAAACATTGAGCTATATATATATATATATATATATCATGTTTCCGTGTTTAAATTATTTAGATTTCCGATGAATTAGATTAGATTTTTGCTGATATTTGGGATTAATTACGCTATGGTTCACATATTTATTTTGAATCACCTTATAGATCCAAAAAGTACGTTTGTTAATATAATCTCACTAACCTAGATGTTTGTTCTGAGTGTTGAATCTTATCAAAAAGATTGGGGCTTGCAAGAATCTGGACGTTTATGCTAATACTTGTAATTTCAACCCATATTGTACTTATTGAAGTGTTTGATGGCTTGATTTTGCTAATTGGCATTCACATGTTGTAGGTGTTCCCCTATGGGTCAGTGCCACTCAAGACATACCTACCTGATGGAGATATTGATTTGACCATCATTCGAAGTCCTAACATTAAGGGATCTTTGGCCCATGAAATTCTTGCTGTTCTAAAGGGGGAAGAGAAAAATGAAAATGCCGAGTACGAAGTGAGGGATACCCTGTTGATAGATGCTGAGGTAGTCTCGAATCAGATATTCAATTACAGCTTTATAGATCGTCCAGAAGATATTTTCATGTGCCAAACATATATATTACTGTCATCCTACTAGTGTTTGGTTTTCTTTCAACAGCTGAATTACATATTCATTTTGATAATTTAAGTCACATTTTGATGTTGGTTTTCTGTATTATGCATTTACATTTTTGAAAGATTCCATTCAGCTGCTTTTGTCATCTTCAATTTGAACTCCCTGTTCAACTATTATGTTAAGATCATCAACAGTTTCCGTCAAATAGTTTTAACTGTCGGAAGAGCCCATTTTATGAAATCTCCTTCTTTGGTGCTTTTCAAGAATTCCTTTCTCAAGCGAAGTTTTCTTATCTAAGTGGGGGTAGGAAAGGCATTATACCCTCATCAATCCCCCCCGGGGGGGGGAGAAGGATGACCGGGTATCCCTTACTCCATTCCTTCCTTCGTTACGAATGGCAGGATGGAAAAGAAATCATCCTTAATTTGTACCAAATCCAAGTGAAAGGAGCCTGAGCCTTTGTATCTATGATGCTNCCTTACTCCATTCCTTCCTTCGTTACGAATGGCAGGATGGAAAAGAAATCATCCTTAATTTGTACCAAATCCAAGTGAAAGGAGCCTGAGCCTTTGTATCTATGATGCTGTTGCTTTATATGGTTATATAGGATTCTACTACACGAATTTTTTTTTCTTTGGGTTTTCTTATTTTTGAGGTATTTAATTGCACAAAATTTAAGTGGTTCTATCTCTGCAACTCTCAATTGACAGATATTTGCAATCTTAAGGATTTTGTTAACTTATACACTGATCCCTAATCTGTTTGAGTAGTGTCACAATATGTCACGTTTCAGGGCTGCTGTTAAAGAACTGCTGCGTCCTTCAATTGTTATCAATTTGGCTAATCAACGATTATGTGGACTTAGTTACATTTTAAACATTTATGACAGGTCTGTGAGGTTCTTAACTGATTGTCTATGCTTCTCAATGACAGGTTAAAATTGTTAAATGCCTTGTAGGGGGTATGGTGATAGATATATCCTTCAACCAGTTAGGTGGACTTCATGCGCTCTGTTTCCTTGAACAGGTAGAATTAATGTGTCCTTTTAGTTCTGAAATGTAAAAGAATTGTGAAAAAGTAGCTCCAAGGCTGCTTCGATGCCTATTATGTGACTTTCTAGATGCATTTGCTTCCTTTTGTTTTCACTTTATATTATCATACGTTTGTCCCAAAATAGCTGAACCAGAAATCCTTCGTTGCATCTTCAAGAGGTACTTTATAATGGTAAACAATTTATGGTTCTTATGCTTTGGTCTATGGCCACTTTAACAATGAAAAAGTTCCCTGTTTTAGTTTTTCCTTTTTTCTTGAAAATCATTACTCAATGATAGGTGATAACCCTTCCAACCCTATGGTGGCGAGGGAATTTAGAGTCCCTTTTGAACTTCAGAGTTTGGCTGGTTGTCTTGGAATTGGTATCTTGGCAATCTAGAACCTGACTATATTAGTACAATATTTAATTTGTTTATGTATTTTTCTCCCGCTTTAATTTTTTCAATGAAGATTTGAGCATGACAAAGTGGATGATGGATAAAAGGTTTTAGGAGATGACTAAATGCATGCATTTACTTCATTAGTAATTCCACCTAAAGTAGCTCAATATAGTAAAATCTCGATAAATAAATGTTCAAAAAATTAATAATCTGGCTTAAATAATAAAATTCTTTGGTCTCGACTTGGGCCATTGTACTAAATTAATAACCCATCGAAATGCATAAGATACTAATTTTTTTAGATCCTTTAAGGTCCAACGATTATATAAAATAATAACTGTTTAAATTTATAAAAGTTCGCACTAATACAAATTAACAAACTTTTAATTTGACAGCATTTTTTTCAATTCGTCTCTTTTTCAGAATATGCATCTAGTCTTTTTTTTTTTTTCATACAAACCAAACTCAACTTCATCCCTCATTTTTTTTTGCAATGCACATACTACATTTGGCATATTTTTTTCATTTTGTATAAAGTAAATATTTAAGGTTGCGACTGCTTAAAATACCTATTTTGAAGAAACAGTCGGTAAAACAAACTATCATCTAGATCATGATTATCATTGCTAAGTGTATTGAGTACCCCTTGAATATAAAATACTCTATAAATTAATAAATATTCATATATCGATAAATTAATAAATTATTCATTTATTAATAAATTAATAACCCCTCTAAAATAATAATTTTTATCGATCCCAACATTATTATTTTATAGAGGTTTTATTGTATTTTAAAACACTGTTGCACTTCTTAAGATTTATCAAGTTATTTTATGAATAAAAAGTTTTGAAGTTGCATGGGTTCTTTTAGTCACTTACAAAATTCTAGGGACTTGTTTCTAAATGCAGGTCGATTGCCTCGTTGGGAAAAATCATCTCTTCAAACGTAGCATTATTCTGGTAAAAGCTTGGTGTTACTATGAGAGCCGTATTCTTGGAGCACACCATGGTTTAATTTCTACATATGCATTGGAAACTCTTGTCCTGTATATATTCCATTGGTTCCATTTATCCTTAAGTAGCCCTTTAGAGGTAACGACCTTTTGATATGCAATATCGATTCCGAATTATATACAACTGCATGCAGGAGTTTAGCTTATTGAAATTGTTTTTGTTTGTGTTAAAAATAAAATGTAATTAAATAATTTCAATCCCTTTTTAAAAGCTTAGGTTTTGAGATGAGCGGTTCAACATTGTATCAAAGTGGATAGAGGTCGTGGGTTCAAGTTTCATAATAACCCTTTATGAAAATTGTCACATGTTAGGCCTTTGATAGAAAAATGAATCGGGCCAGCACACGTTGAAGAATTTGTCCCTTTCAGATAGCTTAAACTTTTAGACAGTGGTTCAGCAGTTTTCATGATTTCACACTGGAAAGTTTGACACTCGGAACTATATAGAATTTCGTGCAGAGTTCAATTTATAGTATTCTTTGCATGTTTGCAGGTACTCTACAGATTTTTGAAATACTTTGGCCAATTTGATTGGGAAACCTATTGCATCAGTTTGCAAGGGCCTGTTTGTATATCATCTCTTCCTGATATAGTGGGTAAGCAGTGCCTTTGGATTATCTTAAGATAGTTTCAATTCATCTTCTTTTTCTGTCTTGTCTGTCTGTCTTCTTTGACTTCTGTCTTTTCTCTCTGTTATGTTTTGATTTATTTCTATTAATTATGGCTCTCTCTTTTCTGATTTCTCTGCAGTTGAGATGCCAGAAAATGGGCTGAAGAATCTTATGCTAAGTGAAGAATTTTTGAAAAACTGTAAAGAATTGTTTACAATTTCGTCTCAGGGCCTTGAGACAAAACCGAAAGCATTTCAGAGAAAACATCTTAATATAATTGACCCCCTGAAGGAAAACAATAACCTTGGGCGCAGTGTGAACAAAGGTACTTACTGTGGTTGCTCAATTTTGTAAAGATTTTTCTTGCACTGATGATATTCATTATTTGGCAGAAATAATTATTTTGATTATGTTTTCACGATTTTCAGTTTTCAGGGAGAATCTATGAGAAATAGATAGATGGATTAATGGTTTTATGTCATTTCAGTTTTGTCAATGAAATCAAAACAGTGTTTAATTTGAGCAATAATTGAATGTACTTTGAGGACGTGTTCTGTTTTCTGTATAGAAGTACAACCTGTGACTGGATATGTTCTGTTGGGTGCTTTGGCTTGAACCAGAGGCTTGTTTATGTAGTGTCAATCTTCCTAATTTTATTTCTCCTCAGTTGAAAATTGTCTTTTGCAAAAATAGGAACTTTCGAAGCAAAGCACCTTGACAACTTTTCTCTTTCGTTTAGTAGCATATAATGTTAATTCTTTCCTTGTTATAACTGCTTATTTGCCCTTGTGAAAGCAGAAATTTCAGAGCAAAGTTCATTCTTATCAAAGATGCACTTTCACTTTCTCACATTTTACCTAGGCGTAAATTCTAGGAGATTTCTTCATTTAAACTACACGTAACATTGTCAAGTCTCTAGCTATTACAGCAGGTCATATGTCATGCGATCAAGGAAGTATAAAACACTGCATGTATCACAAGCTCTTGCCATTATTCATAGTTAGCAATATTTTTAAAGAGAAACTATTGGTGGTTCTTGGGGGTTGGGGGGTGGACAGAAGCATGAGTTAAAATACGTGCATGTTCAGCAGATGTGTTATAATGGAACAAGCTCGATGCTTTTATATAGGGAAGTGAAACGAGTTCTTTCGTTTAAGGTAATATCCTTCACTTCACCCCGTTTAGGTAACTTCTATCGAATACGTAGTGCTTTCAAATATGGGGCCCAGAAGCTTGGTCAAGTTCTTTTGCTACCAAGAGATAAAGTTGCTGATGAGGTCAGTGGATTCTTCAGAAATACTCTTGCAAGGCATGGCCATTTGGGCCTAACATTCAGCGTTATAAAAGGTTTGGAGGCATCTTCTAATCTAAACACCAATACTGTAGAAAATTTATACCGTGCTTTAAGGGAAATAGGTTTGACTGGAATTGGAGGAGACTCAGAAGCTTTAAATCCTCTGGTAGACCTCACTGGGGATTATGACGGTCATATTAGGTGTTTGCAGTATGCTCAGCTCTATCAGGAGTTGGCATTATCTACACCTGCATTGTCCGATCCTCCCCCACCACCTTCTTGGATTCAAAACGAGAATCCACGGGATACTGTTAGTCGATCAATGCCACATGGGCAGAATCAATTTTTGGGTGTGAACTTAAAGTCCATAATTGTGGATCCACCTATGCACCCTGATCCTGATTCAGCCTTACCTGCTTTGGCTTTTGGTTCTGAAGGAATGATGCAATATGCTCAGCGATGTCAGGGGTTTGCTTCATCTACACCAGCATTGTCTGTTCCTCCCCAATCGCCTTCTCGGAGTCAAAATAAGAAGCCACAGAATGCTGTTAATAGATCACTGCCACATGGGCAGAATCAATTTTCGTGTGTGAACTTAAATGCCGTGTCTGTGGAACCACCTATGCACCCTGCTGCTGATTCAGCCTTGACTGCTTTTGCTTTTGGTTCTGAAGGGACAATTCAATATGCTCAGCAATGTCAAGGGTTTGCTTCATCTACAGCTGCATTGGCTGTTCCTCCCCCATCGCCTTCTCGGAGTCAAAACAAGAAGCCACAGAATACTGCATTGCCCGTTCCTCCCGCACCGCCTTCTCAGATTCAAAACATGAAGCCACAGGATACTTCATTGTCCACTCCTCCCCCAATGCCTTCTCAGAATCAAAACAAGAAGCCACAGGATACTGTTAGTAGATCAATACCACAAGGGCAAAATAACTTTTCCCATGTGAACTTAAACCCCGAGTTTGTGGAACCACCTTTGCGCCTTGCTGCTGTTTCGGCCTTAGCTGCTTCTGCTTTTGGTTCTAAAGGGATGATGCAAAGTGCACATAGAAACACTTGCTTCGCTGATATGGTACGCTTGCTCTATGAACTTGCAGAGTCTCTTATGCTCTTTTATCTTTTGGTTTATGTTCATAATTTAGCAGTGATGACTAATGGACAAGATTTTATCTTTTTCTAATTCAATGTACTCTAACGAGCTATTGATGTCTTGCAGAGTCGTAGGAATCAGTTAGCTCCGACTCCACACAGATCAAATTCTTCTACAAATGGTAACCGTGAAGTCAGGCATGCACAAAGCAGAATTCGAGGAAGGAGATCTGACGCACGCTCCCAATCTCCTCCTCCTTTCAAAGATGATAATCATGCCAATGATTCCTCTAGTTCTTCATATAGAATTGAATTTGGAACTATCGGAGACCTGGCGGAAGACTTGATATCAGACCCCTCTCTCTCTTGGAGATTCTCAAAGGGTTCAAAAGCATTGCCCAAAAAGGAAAGGTAAGACGACATTTTTGTTCAACTCTCTGGCCATGGAAAATATATCAGACTTCTTGAGAATGATGTTTAAATTGTACAGAAAAGTGAAAAATGACAACTTTAGATGCTAACAAAACCACGGGTCAGTGAGCATACATAAATTTTCAAATTTTCCTTTTTTATTTTTTGGTCATTTCCTGTGTCAGCCACTGACTAGCTGAAAAAAATGCGATACATAGCATTGATCATCTCTCTCATGACGTTGTGTCATAGACGATAAATCTCGTTTCGTACTCTTATCATATAACTCTGTACATGAAGCCCTTGTTTGGTACACATTATTTTCAAAACACATTTTTATCTTTCTTATTTTCAAATACACACTTTCAATAAGATAATATTGCACGCAAGCTTAACATTTTTTCTTATTTTTTAACAACACATACTTCATCAAAATACTATTCTAAAATATATTTTCATCAGAAAATTGGGCTCAAACAGGCTTGAAATGTCACTTCCAGCATCAAGAAATTTTCATCCCAAGTTTAGCCAACTTGTTTATCTTGTTCACATTCACCACTGTTAAGAAATAATAGGGACTGTGCTAGAAATTGAGTTGTAAATAATTAATTTCTAGCTATTAATAATAAGAAGGAAAAAAAATGTATTTGAACTTGTTAGTTGAATTAGAATATATGTACCTATTTCAATTCGATGACATGATATTTTTTCAGTTTACCACTACACTTTTGAAAGTCTCAATTTTCGAATCAATTAAAGCTTTATAATCAGTAGTTTCAAAAAAGAACAATGAATTCTTAAGAACTAAATTATTTTGCGTATGTTTGAATAATTATTTAAAAATACTCCGACTAAAAGAGTTTAAAGAAAATTGGTCTAAGGCGATTTTCTCATAAAGTTCTTTTACTAGAAGCAGAAACAAAAACAGGTCTCTTGCCACGTGGTCCCTTAATTCGACTGGCATTGGGGGATTCAATGAACACAAAATGTGAAAAATGTTGAATTATGAGGAGTTTGGAACTCTGAAACCCGTGAGACTGTAAATATTTCTTGATGACATAGATTACTCAATTGCATAGATTAGCATAATTGATCTATTTTAGCCTATCGGTCGAGAATGAATTTTGGAATAGTTAATTAAAAATTAGAAAAAAAATTTGAGTTTACGTGTAGAATATTTTATTGTGAGAATGTAGTTGGAATTAAGTTTGAAAAGAGAGTTGAAACAATGGTGGAGAAACAGAGGTTCAATTTATTTTCATATATTATTCAATTGTTCAACAACGTTTATCAAACATTCAATAAGTTACGTGCCCCCATCAAAATCGAGTAATTTTACTTATTTAATTTATTTGGAATAAGTAGAATAATTAAAGTCATCAGTAGTTGCAATTGGTGACTCATTTGTTCAATATTGCTTCTTGCACAAGGTAGGTGACGGGAGCTTTTGATTGGTGCTGTTGTCCAATAAAATGTCGTCGCGTGTCCCCTATTTTTTTACAAAGTAACTTGTTTGTTAAAGGTCCCGTAATAACCTCTCTTACGTAAACAAAATTCAATCAATCCAGAATCTATGGGTCTTGCTAGAGGTAGTAGGTTTGACCTTGACACTGCCCTCTTATTTTCTGCCACATTTTCAGTAACCACCATGGCTGAATGTACAAAATGTCAAATTCTTAACAAATGCTAATGTATTTTGTAGTCCGACATGTATTTGGTCCGATCTGTCTTTTAAGATGGGATGTGGCGAACTTGAATGTCTTGATTTGTGGCGAGCTTGAATGTCTTGGACAAAATAATGTTAATTCGGTATTTGTCCAGTTAAAATCTTTTAAGTTAAACTGTTAGAGATATGAGGAATTTATTCTTTCGTGTTTTATCTTCAACACGCCCTCATGCAAGCTCGATTCAAATTTTTCGCGAAAGAGGGTAACACATATAATTTTTATTTAATTCAAGATCTTGTCAATTCTTTTATAATCTCAAATGATGATCTCCTTTAAAAGCTCAAATTAATAAAGATAAAGTAATTTTCTAATCAAGAGCATGTTTAATTCACATTATTGAATAAAATAATACTATAAAGATAATATCAAATTATATTTAGAGTAATGTTATTCGTTATCACTAGTGTTAAACGTCAGTTTATGTGATAATTATATATCATTAAACGATACAGTCATTTAAATGTAAAGTGTAGTCATCTAAACGGCGTTAAGAGTTAATATTATTTTTATATTTAACCCTTATTTGATTGTCATTATTTTGCAAAAACGAAGTTTTGAATAGTGAATTTTTGAAGAATATGTGGTTAAAAAGTAGGAAAAATTTTTGGGTTTAAATGTAGAATATTTTATTGCATAAATGCGTGGTTGAAAATGAGTATGTAGAATAAAAAATTTTGAAATAATAATTGTCAATTAAGTGATTAATAGGCTTCACCGTGACTTGTCATGCCACTAAAAATAAACAATTATGTAGATAAAAAGTTGTCAACAATTTTCTTAATTATTTTATTTTCATTGAAATATAAGCTGACTTTCCAAATCCAATTGTACAAATTGCATGCGTAGCAATTATGAATCTGCAATAACTTATTTTCATGATTCACAAACTTGCTCGATTAATAATAATGATAATAATTGCACCGGTATCTCATGCATAAGTGGGTCCATCTTGCTTGGTATGCATCAACCACCTAAAGTCTACTTTCTAAACTCTACTTCGATAAGCAATGGAAAAACAAACTCAAAAGCAACTTTCCCAGCCCGACTTATCAACCTATTTAGGGTGCGCTACGTTTGAATCGAACAATATTGAACGATATTAAACTTCTGTTCGGTGGAGATTAAAATTAGATTTTTAATATATTTTAATAAAAACTGATGAAATTTGTGATTGAAAAGTTACGAGACCCCATAAAATATATGGTTAAAATTAATTGTTGATTTTGATTTGGATCGAAATCTGAACTTTCATCCCTACCAAATAGGGGCTAAAATTATTAAAATTTGCCTGTTATTTTGTGTAGTAGTATTAAGTTTTATGAAACTGAATAAAAGATAAGTGATGCCATTTATCATTATAATGATGGAATTCGATGATGTGACAAATTATATGGAATAATATGATAAGACAGTTCAATTTTTACGAGAAGTTACTACATTATCGATATTCCACCATTATAATAAGTAGCATTCCAGTTAAAAGAGTAATATTATTGTCGAAATAAATCACTTATTTGTATTAAATTTTTATTAACTTATTAATTAGATGTAAGGAGATATGAAGAAGTTTTGAATACTAGGGAAGATCTTAATAACTTTATTTATAATTACAAGATAGAATTACATGAACTGATAAAACTGAAAATTCTACGATTGAAGCTGAGGCACGTTGAACCAGATTTGCTCAAACGCCTTTATGATAAGATCATGATATTCATCTGAATTTAAAGAAAGATAACAAGCAAGAAGATTTTCCAAATCCTTGGATGCCCGGATATTGTTTTCCACTATCATTTCCATCATGGATTCCCTGAAATCTTTTTCAGGATCAAATGACGCCTTCACGATTGCAACGCTCTCAGTGTATAATTCCTTCTTCTGCTTCTGAGCCTTTAAACGTCTGCTCATTGATACACTCTTTCGGTTCCCTTGGATTTTCTTGCTTGCTAGTCTTGGCGAATTGCCACGGATCTTCACTCCTGGTGAAAGCGATGTAGATTTTCGGGTTGTGGGAGTTTGTTTATTTTTACAATGAGTTTCGGTTTCATCGGAGAATGAAGAATCCCTGATCTGGGAAAGATCTTGTTCATGAAATGTCTGCATGGTGTTGAATTTTGTGGGTTTTGTGAGAATTGGGGAAAGTTTTGGCTCTGATATCATGTTAAAGAATTCGTCTGTTTCTTCAATTTCCAATGCGCGCAGCTTTTCATCCATGTCTATGATGATATCGGTACCCGAAGAATTAAAAGTACAACTGCAGGAACTCGACAACGATGCAACTTCATTAACCGATGGAGGAGCATCTAGGGTGTCAGAATCAAATTCAGATGTGGGAGATTTAAGGAAATCCATGTCAGTAGAACTGACAGCAGAGCACTCAAAATAGTCCTGAAACTGTTCGACCTTATGCCTGGATGAGTTCTCTGACTCTTGATAGTTGCAAACAGAAGGGCTAATTTGTCTTGGAGAAGGCTTGTACACAGTCTTTCTCTTTGTTCTTTTCTTTGATGATTTCCTTGGTGGATCTAAGGGTTTTCGATTCTTGGGCGAGGTACAGAGTTTTTCCACTCCGATTGATTCTGTGGTGAAGTAGTAGGATTTTCTTGGCTGTGAAAAGGGTGGCTTTTGGGCAGTTTTGGTTGGTGAAGGCATCTTTTTGTTGTCTGTGTTATGGTTTCTGGTTTTGCTCATGTCTTTGAGCTTGTAAAACCAGGCATTTGGCATCATATCTGATAATCTGAACCTGTAATTTCCCATTGAAGATGATCTCT
>CAIGRN010014953.1:0-16108 GCA_903798345.1 Fraxinus anomala
TGCTTGTAGATGGCCGGCTTACCAACCTATCAGCCTGTGTACGGTGTTCAATAAGCTTATCACAAAACTCTTGAACAACATATTGAGTTCATTTCTACCTAGTATTATTTCTCCTCACCAGAGTGGATTTGTCCCCCGTCGACTTATTGGGGACAATGTTTTGTTGACCCTGGAGCTTCTACACACGTTAGATCATGGAATGCGGGGAGGGAATGTTATGCTGAAATTTGACATGGCTAAAGCATAGAGTTAATACCATAAATAGTCACCGAACTTCACCAAAAATTCCTAGGAGGTCAACGAATTTCAAAAATACCCTAAATAGTCACTGAACTTTGTAAAAAATTCCTAGGGGATCACTGAACTTCAAAACTTCCCTAAATAGTCTCCATCACTCAGTTTTTACGGTGGCAAATATTGTAAATGGACACATCCTTCTCTTGCAGCAGTTCCTTATTCAACCTCTCCTATTTGGAAGAGATTGAAGAGATTTGGATCATGCGCTAAGACACACATTGTGTGGCGCCTTGGGATAGGACAAATCTTGTTTTGGCATGATTGTTGGACGGGTGATTCTACATTGGCATCCATTTTTCCACACAGACGGCACACATCTGCGAGGGTGCAGGACTTTTTCGAAGAGACTAGATGGGATTTTGGGCGATTACTACAGGCTCTTCCATCAGCTATGGCAGAGCAGATTGCGGTCATTTCACTATGTCTTGATGTCTCGGATCGCATTTTTTGGAGGGCCACATCAGATGGTAGATTTACTACTAAATCAGCATGGCAGCGGATCCAATCTAACAGGCCAGTGCAAGATTCATTTCGCCTACTATGGAGCCCTATCATACCTCATATCGTTTCGTTCTTCTGTTGGAAATTATAGCAGGACTTAATACCAGTTGATGTCATTATCTAGAGGAGGATCGAAAGGCAATTGGCTTCTCGATGCCAGTGTTGTTCAGAGATTGAGTCTATCATTCATATTTTTACTGGTAGCAGTATCTCAAATAATGTTTGGCAACATATTGGGGCTTTATTTCAGATTACCATGAGTGTAGGAGAGAGTGTCAGACAAAGATTTTGGGTCTCTATTGATTTTCTAGTTTCTTTGGACTGAGAGGAATAATGTAAAGCACAGAGACATACGTATGAGTTCGAGACATATTATCTGGAGAGTTTACCATATGGTTTCCTTCCTCCATATTGGTGGATTATTCCGACTATTACATTGACGTAATAGCATGCAGATTGCTACTCTTTTTGGTATTTCTTTGACTCTCCCTCCATCTCCTCCCCCTATCATGGTTTGGTGGCGCACTCCATCATTTGGATCTGTCAAGATCAACACCGATGGTTGTGTCAAGGACGGGTTTGCGAGTGGGGTAGGCATCATCAAGGACTATGCAGGAAAATATATCAGAGCTTTTTCAACTTCATATGGACAGTGTGTGATATTAAAGGCGGAACTCAGGGCTATTCGTGATGGGATACTACTGGCTAGAGATCTTGGTTAGTCAGATATTTGGGTTGAGGCAGATTCGACTGTGGCCATTCATTGCATCACCTAGGTGGCGGATGTGGCCTATCCAGTGGATACTCAAACAGATTGCAGATATCGTTTCATTTGACAAAGATATGATTTCCCACATTTTTAGAGAGAAGAACCAAGTTACAGATGCACTTGCTACCGATGGTTGGCATCATCGTATATACCGGGAATATGGACCAGCCGACCTACCACGACATATCAGGGCTCTTGTTCAGATTGACAGATATGGTTTGCCCAACACTAGAGTCTAAGTATTTGCATTTTGCTTTTACTTTTATTTTTGCTTACACTTGTGCTTTTTGTAAGGGGGTGGTACTCCTTTTTTATTGCTTTCCTATTATTCTTTACTTTCACTGTAAGGGAAGTAGCTTCCTCATTTATTGACTTTTTTATATCATTTGTAATCACGGTGTTCCTCCGCCACAAGTGAGGATATATTAATAAAATCCCGAAGGTATCACCCTCCTTCCACTAAAAAAAAAAAAACTCAAAAGTAGTATGACCCCATTTGGCCCCCATTATTTTTCATTAAATTATAATTTATTTTTCTCTATCTTCTTATCAATCAAACATTCTCTAATAAAATAATATGGAGTTCTTAGACAAATACTATATATTTTGGGGTAGTTTTGAAAAAGCATATACTTGGATTAAATGATAAATATTTAAAATTCAGAGTAAAGTATACGCTCAAACCTACGGACATTCATTCTTCCACAAATATCAGCCTTCAATCTCGAAAAATCAAAAGGAAAAGAGAGGAAATCTTCCACAAATTAAGCTAAAACGAGATCGAGGTTGCTTCAACATTTATTCTTCAAAGTTATATTCCACAAATCTGAAAATACACAAACAAAATTACAAATTTTTAAAATTTTTTGAACTCTTTGTTTAATTACTTCCCCAATTTTGTTATTTAAGATCTTTTAATGTTGTCTTTGTATAGATTATGAAAGCAACGACCGTAATTATCAATTTTCAGCTGAATAATCTATTACTTACAAATTCTAATCATCATAGTGCATTATATATCGCACTTTTATTTGAATTTCGTGATTAGATTTAGTTTGTACCTTAAAATGTAAATAATTGAAATTTATGAAGTTTCTTTTAATGATTTTGCTATTGTGATCGGGAACATTTTTAAAAATAACATTTTTGAACTTGAGAAGAAATGGATTGTATCATTACATATGAAAAATTAGCTTTGACTCAATTAAAATGATGCATATAAGATGTTTGACAAAAAGAAAATGTGAAAAAAAAAAGACATTTTGTCACTTCTTTTAAAAAAAAAAGTCACACTTTCTCATTTGATCAATTAATTAGATGCATACGTGTGCATTTTTAAAATTTTGAACATACAAATTCAAACATTGTTTTATATTAATACATATGAAAAAGAAAATTTTAAATCAATTAAATTGATGTATGCAAAGTGTTTGCTCAATGAGAATGAGAAAAGTGACATTCTTTCACTTTCCTAAAAAAAAGTTACACTATCTTATTGGAACAATTAACTAATTGCATATGTGTGAGTTTTTTTTTTGGAAATTTGAACATACAAATTCAAGCCTTATTTTATGCTAATACAAATGAAAAAGAAAACTTTGAATCAATTTGATTGATGCATGCAATGTGTTTGTTCAAGGAGAATGTGAAAAAAATGACATTGTCATTTTTCTATGAAAAAAGTGATATTCTTTCACTTTTCTTAAATAAAAAAAAAGTCACAGTATCTCATTAGAACAATTAACTAGATATATATGTGTGCATTTTTGAAAATTTGAACATACAAATTCAAACATTGTTTTATGTTAATACATATGAAAAAAAAAAGTTTTGAATCAATTAGATTGATGCATGCATGGTGTTTGTTTAGAGAGAATGTGAAAAAATGACATTCTATTACTTTCTATGAAACGGTAATATTCTGTCGCTTTTCTAAAAAAAAGTCACAATATTTCATTGGAGCAATTAATTAGATGCATATGTGTGTGTTTTTAAAAAAATTGAACATACGAATTTAAGCATTATTTTATCTTAATACATATGAAAAAAATTGAATCAATTACATTGATGTATGCAAGGTGTTTGCTCAAGAAGAATGTAAATTTTGTCACTTTTCAATGAAAAAGTGATATTTTGTCAATTAATTAGAATCCTATTTTGTTTTAAACTCTATATTTTGGTATCTGTTGTCATCTTTTGGATATATTTCCGTGGTAAATTAAGGTTTTAAGAGTTGGTATAAATAGTTTCATTATATTCATTGTAAGCTACATTATTATTATTGAGAATTAATCGTTAGGCTTTTAGCTTTCAAATCTCTTGTTCTTCATTGAGCAATTACGAACTTATCAAGAACCGAATTTTTGTGGCGTTCAAACATCCGGGTTAGATTCATAAGTCGTGTAATCAAGAGGTCAACATATTGTAAGCAATTATGTTGATTGTTTGGTTCATTAATTTTGGATCGAGTCCAAAACCTCGATTTATTGGCTTTCTTGTATTCGTTCTAATATCGTTGTGGGTTGCGTAGGTACTATTGTCATCAGAATTCAAATCTTGTTTTATATTAATACATATGAAAAATAAAATTTTGAATTAATATAATTGACGCATGCAAGATGTTTGAGAAAGTGATAATATTTTCTCAAAAAAAAAGTCACGATCTCTCATTAGAACAATTAACTAGATGCATATGTGTGCGTTTTTCAAAATTTATGACTATTTATGACTATATTTATCTTATATTAAGTTAATATAAAACATAACTTCATTTTAGAAACACAATAACCTATAAGTTGAAAGTGATAAAAAAATTTTAAAAAAAAAACGATAAATTTAAATTAAAAAGTAACACAACATGTCACTTTTCATTCACGTTGTTGACTAACAAATTTTTTTTCAAAGCATTCATTGTAAAATTTGTAACGCGTCTTTTTGATTGAAAAACCTTAAACATTGAAAAAAAATAACAAGTCAAATATAATTGCTAGAATTTGATTTAACAAACCAATGTCAATTACATCTTGAATCAATATTATTAAAATTTTATTTACGTCAACTTGGATTATTTCGATCATATAATCAAATATAAAAATATGATGATATTTTGAGACTCAGATGTTACACAGTGAGTTATATAAATATTTTATTAAAACAACGTGAAAAAAAAAAAGAGAAGAAAATTAGGGGCGGTCCCTGTTGATGATGAATTTGATATTTTTTTTTTTTTTTTATATTTTTTTTTTTTTGTTATTATAATTGATAAATTCATATTAATCAAAGTAATAATAATTAAGGAAATAATTACGCATGTGCCGGTGCTTAACAGTAAGGAAATAATGCTCCACTTTACCGTATTAAATACGTGTGGAGGAAAAGTTAAAGATGCCAAGTGTATTAATCAATTTTTTAGTATCAAAACGGTACTTGGCCCAATTTCCCCAAATAATATTGGGAAAATTAGGCCCATTACCCCCAAAAAATAAGAAATGAGAATAATACTATTAAAACTAATTAAAATGTTTAATCCCGTAATGAATACGCCCAATCCATATCCCCTCAAAACCCCAAAACAACACAATGTCCACTGCTGATTAAAAACAAAAACCCCAAAATCGCCACAAAATCCACGACTCAAGTTTCTTCGTATAAAAAAGAAAGGGCAAAAAAATCACCTCCAACTAGTGAATCATTCCATGGCAGCTTGATGTTCCCAACTGTTAGCTATGTCTCCCCCTGTAGACTCTTTTTTCTAGTTTTCGCTTCTGCACCGTTAACAATAAGAGTTGTTGATCTAGTCCGTCCTTTTCTTTCTCTCTCTTGAAATATTAGTATTCGATTCGAGTTTTGTTACATTTCTCTATTTTTTTATTTTATGTTTATTTCTTGACATTCTAAAGGTTTCAAATGATTGTGAAGCTCTATTAGTTTTTGCTAGCATGAATTGAGAACGAATGGCAAAAATTAAAGATGTAACTGAGGATTTTAGATATGCAATTCAGCTTGTGGCATTGGGTTTAGGATATAGTGAGGTTCTTTTCCTTTATGAATTTTGTTGTTTTTCAATCAATGTGGTATCAGTCGGATTTTTTACTATATTTTTTCATTGACCACGTATATGGTGCCTTAAGATTGGAATTTACAACTTTTTCAACACAATTGTAAATACTTTGTGAGGTTTGACAATCAAGTTTTGATTTTTTGCAAAATGCTATGCGGATTTTTGTTTATGAAATGCTATGAAGATTCCCTTAGATGATCTTTCTTTATTTCTTCGGTCATGATATACAAAGTTGATTACAAAACCTTCTTTATGTATCATTTGCTGCACTATAGTTTTGAAGATAAATATTGCAATGTGGTTACTTATTAGAATGGGTAATTGAATTTAGAGTTCATTTGCTTACCTTGGTGAAATTTTTTTCACTTTTTAAAATTTTTAGCGTTGAATTTGAGCTATTTTGGTCTAGTTAATACTTAACTCGACCATAAAATAGTGACACATTTTTTAATTTTTTGTCACTTTTCTAAATTTTTGTTACTTTTTAGTGTTCGTCATTTTTTTTTTAATTTTTGTCATCTTTTAGCGTTTGTTACTTTTTATTTTATTTTATGTTACTTTTATTTTTATTATTTGTTACTTATTTTTTTTAATTTCTGTTACTTTTTTGATAAAAGTAACATTGTACGTAAAAAAGTGAAGCTGAACTTTAAAAGTCATGTTCAGTATATAGTGGGTAGACTGTGTTGAATTGGAGCTACTGTGGTTTGGTTAATACTTGATAATTTTCTCAAGTAGGTAAATTGTGTCACTTTTTTTTTCCACTTTCTGTCACTTTTAGTATTTGTCCCTTTTTTTTTTTTTTTAATTTCACGTCACTTTTTCGAATAACAGCCATCATATTTTTATTTTTAATAAAAAGGCCATATTTAACTATAAAAAAGTGGCATTGCGACACTTAAGTTTACACAATATTTTTTATTTCCTTTTTTTAATTTTTTGTCATTTTTAAGTGACAAATATGTCTTTTTAATAAAAAATTGACTTTTAACTTTATACAGTGTTTTTTACTTTCAAAATACTTTATATATGATTTTTCAAAAACCATTAATTTTAAGGATATTTTTGTAAGTTGTCCAATAATATTACACGTGAATCCAAAAACATTTTAACAACGTTCACTGCCCAATCAACAAAATAGCTCCAAATAACCAGACCAATGACTAAAAGCCCAAATAATACGCCCAATCCTTCATGACAGCCCACGTCGCCTCCAGCAGCACCACCGTTTTGCATTGCCTCATCCCTATATCAACCCCAATTCATCCCCATCACCCACCAGCAAGCACGGATCCAAGATAGGATTACAAGTCGAGCTAATACGTTAAAAAAAATAGCCCGGTCCAGCCCTCCCACTCCGACCCTGCCGGCCAGGCCACTGCCAAGTCACCTCTAGTCTTCAGCCCACGCTGCCACCGATGGTGTTTAGGTGACATTTTTTTTAATTGAAGTTAAAAGTTTTCATATTTCCTGCGAAAAGATCTGATAAAGTTAGCTCCCAAAAAGTCGATGTCAAGTTCCGATAAAACAATGGAAGAACAACTGAGGGCTGCTGGGAAAAAAACTTCTTCAGCCTCTTACTTAACCAAACTGAGGACTCTCTCTCTCTCTCTCTCTCTCTCTCTCTCTCTCAAACGTGTAGCACTCACCTGTAAAATCCATAAAACCTACTCTTCCTCCTCTATTACGAGGGCGGAAGGCACTCCACACCCAATTCTTCTCTCTAACGCAGAGATTAGAGATGAAGAAACCCGTGACCTGCAATTCGGACCCAGTTCTCAACGTACCAAGAGTCACATGTCAACAAAAATTATGCCAATTGTCAACAACCACAAAAAACACACTACAAGAGTCACACGTTGACAAAAATTATGTCAACCATCGACCACCACAAGAAACACATCACAAGTCACACATTAACAAAAATTCCATCAATCATGGACATCTACAAGAAACTCACATCTAATAGGTTGATTTACTACCAAATAAGACCAAGAATTCGGTAAAAGTCCATCAAACTCTAATATCATGACAAACATTTGACCGAATGTATTTCCCGTAGAAATTTCTTACATCATATAGGAATAAATATAATCTAAATATATAGGAAGTATAATTATAACGTAAATACAAATATATATAAAATTAAGTTAAACGAGTAACATTTGATAAGTGGTAATCTTCGTCAATCTCTGTTAATCTCATTGACACCAATCATAACTCATCATATCATGTGTATATAAATTATTATATACATGTAGCACAACCGGTTCATTATCTCCTCTTTTTATGCTGGGGGAATTTATTTAAATCAATTCTCTTTTAACATTTACAAGAAATAGAAGACTATAAATTCTTGATTTTCAAATATTTATTCTTATTTATATGACAGCAATACATTGTATAAGATGTACAGAAACAACTTAGAACAGCAACCACTGCATATACTAAGATAACTGTTGTGATTTTCCATGCGAATTGTTGGCCGAAAGACTCTATGCCGCAACCAGCCTCTGAATATCCTTCTGAAATAGGATAACAGTACAAAATTACTAGAGCAGAATGAATGGAACTCTAATGAATAGATTTGAAGAGAGAAGAAAACAATGAAATTGGAAAGGTGAAGTAGAGAGCGTTAAACAGAAAAATCAGTATAAATTTACATTTATCCTCACCAGTAGCTATTGTACAAAAGTTGAACAATTCAGAAATAAATTCAAGATTTTGTTGCCTAAACTAGTGGCTCGAAATGCCGCGCCCAAGAGGCCAATTAACCTCTCAACCAACTTTTACCTAATAACGAGAACGGGAGAGGAAGTGGGATTCCGAAGTCGATGAGTCCCCTCTTTCCCTAACTCTCTATTTCTTAATAGAAACCTTTCTGACTTGGCATGGGCAATCGCCCCGCGAGAAAGCATTCAAGAGGATTCTAGTTTTTTTCCTAGACAATCAATTTAGGTAGTTAATTTTTTGACCAATATCCATCAAGGGCCTTTAGTGCATGTTTGGCAAAGCTTAAATTATACTCCCTTCATCCCACAAAAAGTCATTTTTCATTTGTCCCAAATCATAGGCTACTTCCATATTGAGAACTATGATACTTGGACTAGGGTACGAGAACGTATCAGGTATCAGATCTTTAAATATTTTAAAATTTAGAATACGAGAACATAGCTAAAAAGAGTCCAAATTTCGGACACGGATACGTGAACAAACTTTTGACCTGAATGTATTTCCCATAAAGATTTTTTACATTATATAGGAATAAGTACAATGTAAATATTGTAAGCATAATTATAACCTAAATACAAATATATACGGAATGATGTTAAGCGGATAATATTTGGTAAGTCGTAATCTTCGTCAATCTTTGTCGATTTCACTGACAGGTACATCTTTCAAAATTCAATTTTTCTTTAATTTTTTTTATTCATAGATACCATAAAAGATATTTTTATTTATATTTAGATTAATTATTTTCTCAACTGTGCCAAAGTTTGGGTTCTTTTTATAATAATAGGCATCCTATCTGAGCCAATTTCATTTACCAAATAGTATTTAGGGGAACTTAACCCTAATCCTCTATTAAAAGTTAGTGGAAATTACAAAAAATTAGGTATTTAAAGATTGATTTTCAAAAATCAGGTTTATAAGTTTAATTATTCAAAAATTAGGTAATAATTTTTTATTTTAATTAACATTATAATCTTAACTTTAATTTATCAATTCCTATTTCCTTTCTTCTCCCTCCCCCTCCCGTCTCCTCCCTTCTCCCTCATCTCTCTCCTTCCCCTTCCCCTCTCTCCCTCGTCTCTCCTTTTCCTCCCCACTCTCCCTCGACCTGTGAACGGCAGCGTCGTCCATAGCGTTCACGAAGCTGTTGTGTGAATGGCAGTGTCACAGCGTCACGACGCTGCTGTGAACGGCAGCGTCGCCCGTGCCGTTCACGGCAGCGTCGCACGCTGCCGTTGTGGAGTGTGGTGATTGTGTTGCGCCCGAGTGTGGTGGTGGTCGTCAAATCTGGTTGGTGGTGGTCGTGATAGTGTGTTGCGTCGAGGTGTGGTAATGGTCGTCAAATCTGCTATACGTTGTGCTGTGGCAGAGTGGAATGTGTGGTAGGTTCAGATCTGGTTGGTGATGGTGATGGTGATCGTGTGTGGTTGGATACAGTGGTGGGTGTATACTGTGGGTGCGGTGGTATCGACGATGTGGTGGCGACACTGTCGGTGTGTGGTGTTTGACCCGTTGTGGAG
Source organism: Fraxinus anomala (assembly GCA_903798345.1). Taxonomy (NCBI): domain Eukaryota; kingdom Viridiplantae; phylum Streptophyta; class Magnoliopsida; order Lamiales; family Oleaceae; genus Fraxinus; species Fraxinus anomala. Next base: position 9,881 of record CAIGRN010014953.1, read on the forward strand.
CAGATGTGGTGTGTGGTGGGTTGGTAGGTTCAGATCTGGTTTGATGATGGTGGTGATGATGGTGAGGTGGTGATATGGTGTTGTTATTGTCGGTGGTGGTGGTTGTGGCAGTGGCAGTGGCAGTGGCGACGGGATGAAGAGTGTTTGTGACAACTATTTGGTTGATCTGTGACCAAGACTTGGTGGTAGATCGGAATCGGGGGTTGATTTTTTGTTGTATGTGACCAACTATTTGATTCTCTGTGACTAACCGTTAAACCGTTACCTTAAAATTTGAGAACATGTGACCAAAAAATTGAAAATATGTGACCGATATATAACTATCTTATAATTTTTTTGATACGTGACCAACGAAATAAACTGTAACCTATAAAATTTTTGAATTGTTATATCAAATTAATCTGTGACCAATAAAAGTTGTGATGACCTATAATAATGTATATGTGACAATTAATTATAAATTATTATATTTAATTAATAAAAATATTTTTTATTTATAAATAAATACCTGATTTTTGCATTTGTAAAACTTAAAACCTGATTTTTGTATTTGTGAAACTTAAAGCCTAATTTATGAATTTTTCTCTAAAAATTATTTCTATCTTACTAGGTCTCCACATCTTGAGCCTATTTCTTTAACCCGACCCTAATCCTCTATTAAACCCCTATTTCTCTCTTCCCTCGTCTCATTTCATCACTTCCCCGCCGTCTTCTTCCCATCAAACACAAAGAAGCCAAAATGGGTCATGTAACCCGAGCACAGCGTAAGGGAGCAAGATCCGTATTCAAGTCTTGCACCCATCATCGCAAAGGTTAGTCTCGATTCCGTTCCTTACAGCAGACAAGCACGCGACTCATTTTTTTCATGTAGTGCCACTGCGGTTAGCCTTCCAAGTTGATGTATCCGCCCCATATTCCATACCCGTACCCGTTTCGGGTCGACAAGGGTACTCTGGCTGAAATGGAGAGTCCAAACATTACAGGTTGAGAGTATAGTTTATTTCTTAGTTTTTTAATATATTCATATTTAATGTTACTTGTTATCAACAAATATAAATTACTTTTATTTATCATTATTTAAAGTAGGGCTACATCAGGAAAAATGTAAGTAAAATTTATATTTTCAACTACATGAATTATATTTTTTTAATCTGTGCGAAAATGGAGGCAAAACTATTTTTATGGGACGGATGGAATACGTACTTTTTACCTACACATTTCGTAGAACCAACAATTATTACTCACTTATTATTATCACATTCTGTAGGATCCATATCTTATAATCAGGTTTTAGTCTTTTGATTAGAGTAGGATCAATAGAGACCATGGCATAAAGTTCTATGTATTTTCCATAACACTTTCATAGAGAATGCACTCCTTCATATTAAATTTTTTTAAAAAATGTTTGCCAATTCTAAGTCAACAGTCCTCTAGTGAAGGAAGAGGAGACCTATGAGCAAAGCTTCCATTTAAGTTCTAAAGCGTGTCTATTTCTCAGTTATAGTTCAAGCAAATACAAATAAGTGGTCCATGGCAAAAGAAAAACGAAACGGAGAAAACCTCTAAACAGGTCTGTTTAAGAAAATTATTCAATAAAGCCTTAATGTATAGGTCACAGAATTCTAAGTTCGTCTTCATCAATAAAAATTACCAACATTCCGCAAAAAGAGAAAAAGTTTAAAAGGGCAGTGCTTTCTTTGAAAAAAAAATATGTATATATTTGGCAGCACAAGAAAAAAGATTTACCTCTATTTGAAAAGGCGATGTTGTTGGTGGGTATCTCTCAACCACTTTACCATTTTTATCCACTAGGAATTTCTCAAAATTCCATTTAATCAAATCACCTAGAAATCCCCCAGCACTTGACTTCAGGAACTGATAAACTGGTGCTGTACTGGGTCCATTCACATCAACCTGTTTTGGCTTGAATATTAGTGTTTGTTTCATAAAAAATTGTTAAAATGGTACACAAAAGAGACCAATCAGAAAAACCTTGTCGAAGATTGGGAACTCTGCTTTAAATCTTGTGCATGCAAACTGCTTAATTTCTGGATTTGATCCTGGCTCTTGGCCACCAAACTGATTACAGGGAAAAGCTAGAATTTCAAATCCTGCAAATGGTGGAAAAAGGAGATGAAGAATGCTAAAGTCAGTCCTAACATTTAATCGAATACACGCGTAATTCTGCCTATCAAAGGTGAAAGAGAATGAAAAATAAATAAAGGCTGGCCGACCAAATTAATACCAATGTGAATATACTTGTAAACCACTTCTTGCTTCCATTACAAATTACTGTTCTTTTTAATGTTTGCCATAGGCCGTCATAGTTCAATACAACCAAAATTTACAGGTCTGTTAAAAAAGAAGGTAAACACCGAAAGTTTCAATAAATAACCCTTGCTTATGTATAGTTCTTGTAAAATACTTGTTGATATAATAAAAAAATAAACACCCTCCAACCTTCCTGCATCTGATGGTGTCAAGCATGTTCTATTTTCTTGAGTCCATGCAGAAAAACACAAACAGGGAAAAAAGATATTCTACAAGGCCAATTAGACAAGAACTTATCATGAACGAAGAAGAAAAAGTGGTGCTAAAATAAAAGAGAACAAAACCAACCCAATCCGTTGGAATAGAACTTAATTTAATTCCAACTTTAGGATAAGCGTTTAGTTAGAATGTCACAAAAAATGGTATATTTGGCCAGTTGGCCTTTGGTGGAGCATTCAACATGACGATTTTGCTGTAAACATGACCAATTAACATCCCAAAGTCTCGGCAACCTGCAATATTAGTATGCAACAAACAACTATAAAAGTTTATGAGATCTAAATCAAGCAATCTCACCTTGAGTTTTGTACTTTTCATAAAGATGAGAGAGCTCTGCGTAGTTTGATGATGTTAAACCACTAAATCAAGAATAAAACAATCATGTCAACCACCAAGCATTTTATGATATAAAATGTACTCTTAGGAACAAGATCCAGACTCTACAAGCATCTAATATAACATGTTGATACCCATAGTTACTTGAGTCATATACACGAGTGGCATATAAATATAAGAGCTTGTTTGTTTTGGATTAAAATCTGATTTTAATCTAAATCAAAGTCAAACAATCAATATTAACCACATCTTTCATGGGTCCACAACTTTTCAACCACATATTTCAAAATTTCTATCACAATCTACTAAAAATCTAATTTAAATCTCCACCAAACACCTTCTAAGTCTAAAGTTGGTTCGTTTGGCTGGCCTGCATGCACGCAGTACAGACATGTCCTGGCACAGCCCTATATGTGTTTCCCCATGGATTGTTCCAGACCAGCATCAGTAGGCCCTTTACCACGTTGGCCTTATCTAATGGGTAACTGGTATATTAATGTGTAATTTCAAAATCAACAAAATAATTATCTTACTCCAATTTATATTTATCTCATTTTAGTACTAATTTCCTTACTATAAAAATTTTCTAATAAATAAATCAGTAGACTAGAAAAATACAGATTAATTTGAATGAAAACGATCTTTTAAACCATAATCCTGATTAAGATGGCCTTGCATGATACAGCAGAAAGTTTGGGCTTGTGGCAGTGCCGTGCCATGAACAATATTCACGTGTCTGGCCTGGCAGCACAGGCCCAATGCAAAGCCAGTTTAGGTTGAAGAAAAGTGGGTCGTTACTAACTGTTATGGCCTACTTTACACCTCTATATATAGACCATGGCAGAGAGTTTACCATTTTGAAGCAACATTCACAATTAGGAGAGCCTTTCCCTTAAATTTGCTCAGGGAGATGTCCTTCCCATCAATATCCTGTATTCACGAATTAAATTGTGTTAACGCCAAGATATATACAACCAATGAGTAGTCAATGGACCCGCTTAAATCAAGAAGAATGCAATATATAATAGAGAGTAAGATCAAATCAAAAGCTTCCTACTATTAAATTTTCAATGTGCTATTTACATCATAGGCATTCGCAAATTCACCATCAACACAACACAAGAAACATAACGCTTGATTCTATCAAAATCAAGAACAAAAACAATTAGACACTGTGAACTAATCTGTTCAATAATAATCAATTTTCATTGATTGAAGACGACTTTCTCGGAAGGAAGTTCATACTGCAAAGCACAGTTCTTGAGATTGCCCAAGTTCCAACTTATGCCGTAATGATCGGATACCTTATTTTGATTGTTTGAGGTAAAAAGAAAAAAAAAATTTCTTAGTTATTTCACAGACATTCATTTCCACAAAAAGAATTAAAAATTTCATACTTATTAGCAATTTATTCATCTATTCAACTTAAAATTAAAACTTAGGTAGAACGACAATTAAAGTTAATACACAATCATCGAATGAACAATTGAACTAATATCCAGAAAATTAATCAGAATCCTGTAGTTAAGCAAAACCTATCAATAAAACCACAGGAAAATTTTTACCTTTACAGTGAAATCATGAATAGACTTCTCAGTGGCAGCTCTGGCATAAACCATAGGAAACGATCGAGATTTCGAGGCAAACCCAGAAATATTTGAGGATGGAATTGAGAACCCATTTTGAAAAAATGCGGAGTTGGAGGACCCAAATTTGGATGAAGCTTTTAGAATAGGCATAAAAGAAGAATCTGTGCTTGACTGCAGTTTGGCTTGTGGTAAAACATGTAATGGTGCTGAGAAAACTGAAGAAAAAGCCATGGAAGCCATTGTTGAATACTGTGAATGGATTTACGAATTGGAAAACTTTTGTGCTGTGTGCGCAGATTACATGGACGATGAGTCCTGGTTTTTTGGGTTGGATGCCTGGAAGGGAATGGAACACGTCGTTTCCTAAACCCCACCTATTAGCTATGTAGGCTCGGACTTGGCTCTAATATTTTTGGATCGAGCTTTTTGGGCCCTAGTCGAGCCAAGTAAAGCCCGACCAAAAAATTGAGGCTCGACCAGAACTTTTTGGCCCGAGCTTTAGCGAGTCGAGCCGAGCCGGCTCGTTTTTCTTTTTTTTTTTTTGGGAAGAAATCTACATTTTTTACTTAAAAATTTTAAAATTTGTACAGTTTATATGTGTTATAAATGAGGGAACACTAGTATTGATCTCTAAATAATTCCATAAATTATCTACATTTAGCTATGTCAACGAGTCGAGTCCAAAAAAAAAAGCTCGAGCTCGGCTAGAGCTTTTTTGGGCCCGAGCCGAGCCTAGCAAAGCCCGACCAAAAAAATGAGGCTCGGCCCGAGCCTGAGCCGGGCCCGACTCGGACTTTTTCCGAGTCGAGCCCGAGCCGACCAGATTTTTTGACATCCCTACCACCTATTACTACTTACTCATTTCAATATAGCTTTTTTCTTTTCTTTTCTTTTCTTTTCTTTTCTTGAATAAGTTACTTATTTTAGTTAATTTTTTCTTTTTTACGTCACAGAAGAGTAAGGTAGCTAATGTTTGATGGAGCATCATTTTGAGAAAATAAAATTTTGAATAATGATTTTTAAAAAAATGTGTGATTAAAAGGTGAGAAAATTTTTGAATTTACTTGTAAAATTTTTATTGTAAAATGTGTGATTGAAAATGAGTATAAGAATTTAAAATTTTTGAAATAATGATTGTCGAACATGGGCATATGAATATGATGTGAAATGTGTGTTGAAAGAAATTCTAGTAATAGGGATAGATGTCGGAATAAGAAAAGCCACAACTTATAAGATGTTCATTAAGAAACTATACATTCTAGTTAAAATTCGAATTTTTAATAGATTTTGATAAAAATTAATAAAATATGTAGTTGAAAAATTGTGTGTTCCATAATATATGTTATTAAAATTAATAATTGACTTTGACTAAAATTAAAATATGAATTTTAATCCATATCAAATAGGATCATATAATTTTAAACAAAAGCTTGATTATTATCTAAGAATACGTACCTACACGTCTCAAAGGGTTTTATAGAGTGTGTGCATTTATCTATAAATCCCAAAAAAATAGTTCAAAATTGAGCATTGAAATGCTTATAAAATTTCTTATTTGTCTGAGAATAATAATTTAGGGATTTAATATTTGTTGTATGTGAGAATAAAAATTGACAAAGTCTAGTTAAATTAGGGGCCTAACGAACAAGGGACAACCTTTTGTTTCACGGGACGTCTTTCTTCTTACCACAGAAAGGAAAATCGTGCGGCAGTTGTCTGCTCCGCTAAACTACCTTCCGTCTTTTCTCGATCG
>CAIGRN010014960.1:0-10021 GCA_903798345.1 Fraxinus anomala
ATTAAGAGATGTTTGATGGATATTATTGATAAAATAATGTATTTCAAATACCGATATGATGAGAAATGTGTGGTTAAAAAATAAAAAAAAATTATTGATGTGATGAAAAATATTAATTTATCGAAGAAATATGTGGTTGCAAATGAGTTTTGAGAGAATGTATTTTGAAAAAACGTGTGTCAAATATGGACTTATTAAATTTTGAATTTGTAATCTGGCTAATGGAATTTGTGATCCAACTTATAATTTTGGCAACACGGTTTTTTGGGTGTTAATATATACAAATTTATTGTGTGTCGCTTATAGCTAACTAGCTTGTGTCGGGCTAAGCCTAGAGAGCCTTTCAAATATGAAGATTGGATCGGTACATAGACCCGGCAATATCGTGGACGGGGGAGTAAAATTGTGTCATTTTTATAAGGACAGCACTATTCGTACCGGAGGTGGTTGACAATCCTCCTATCGGCCCCTTCACAATAGGGGGGCCACCTTTTTTCACAATAGGGGGCCACCTTTTTTTACAAAAAAGTGAGCCCCCCTATTGTGATGGAACTGGTAGGGGGTTGTCAAACCCCCCGGTTCAAACAGACTAATCTTTTTTATATCTATATATTTTTTCCATACTTTGAAATTTTTATGTGATTTGAATTAAGTCATAGTTGAAATAAATAAATATTGTGTTAGAGATGAGAGATTTTGCGTAAAATGCAGACGAAGAATAAGCATTTATGGGTGAAAAAATGATTGTTTTAAAATCGAATTAGAATTTAGTGGGTGTTTGGTGGGGATTAAAATTAAATTTTTAGTAGATTGTCATGGAATTTGAAATAAATGGTTAAAAAATTGTGGGATCCATGAAAAATGTAGTTAATATTAATTATTTGACTTTAACTTAAATTAAAATTTGATTTTAATCCAAAACAAACCGTGTCTTACAAAGAAAGAGGTGTTATGACATAAAAAATCTAAATAACTTTCTAATTTACATTTACATTTTATTATTTTTAACTAGCGAGCCCAACTGGGCTAGCTCTAATGGACCATCAGGCTATGTAACGGTGGCATTTTAATCAAAAGCTTTAGTTTAGGTCCAGGTTCGGGTTCGAAAACTTACGTCAACGAATTTATCTATAAGATATTTGAAATTTAATGAATAGTTCCGATTGTGACATATTTAGATCGAACCATCCGACACCCACTCTAATTAATCTGACGTGACCAACCATTTTGACAGACCAACCAGTGAATTAGCTTGAGCCAAATCGAGTTCATTACAGTGGGTCATCATGGGCCAATCGATTTTGACATCCTTAGGATTCATCAATTGTGACAAATGACATTAATATAAAATTAGAACCACACATGTAACACTATTTGGGTTAGGTAAAAATTAATTTTTAATAGATTTTGATAAAAAATTAATAAAATGTGTGTAATTGAAAAGTTGTGGCTCTCATAAAACGTGTAATTAAATTAATTATTAATTTTAACTTAAATTTAAATCAACTTTCTAACTGAATTAAGCAGAAACTTAATGCTGGAAGTACAAAATAGTCAAAATGTATTAAAATTAAAGTTCAATGATTAAACTGAACCAAAATATAACGTTGGTGTTCAAAGTAAAATATATTAATATTTGGTGACTTCATGTGAAATTTTTCCCTAAAATATGCTATAAATTTCTCCACCGGGTAAATCTTTTCTCCTACTTCAAGAATCAATTTCTAAAATTTCCAGCATCTGTGTTCGAAAAACCCAGAAATTATGACTCCTGCAATGGTGAATATTCCAGCAACCAAAAACGTGCCTGGCCGTGCCTATGTTACTTTCTTGGCCGGGGATGGTGATTATGTGAAAGGGGTGGTGGCTTTGGCTAAGGGCTTGAGGAAGGTGAAGGCTGCGTACCCTCTTGTCGTGGCGGTTCTGTCCAACGTCCCTGCGGAGCACCGCCGCATGCTGGTGAATCAGGGTTGTATCATTCGTCAGATTGATGAAGTTCATCCTCCTGTTAGTGACAAGGGCAGTCCCTATATCAGATCCTACTTTGCAATCAATTACTGTAAGCTTCGTCTTTGGGAGGTGAGACTTTGCAACCCAATTCTATTACAGCATTTGCAGTACTATATCTTCCAGACTAAGACGTTTGTATAAATATATATGTATGTATCTGTGTGTTAATATTAACACCATGCAATTAGACAGGGCGGACGCAGAAGTTTAAAGTTAGGCGGCATAATCGAATTTTCAAAGAAGTTGCGAGAAATTTTAAAATCGAAAATTTACGTCCAAAAAAAGTCATACCCCATGTAATTTTGCTCCGAAAATTTAAATGGAATATGACTTTTCGGATGTAAAATCTCGAAAATTTTATTTTTGACGTCATATTCCATATAAAATTTTTTAATAAAATGATGAAAATTACATTGAGAAATTTGTATTACAAAAATAATAAATGTTAATGAAATAATTGATTTTTTTTTTAAAAAATGCGAGTTAGATGTTATTATTTAAGACTCCCGTTTAACGTATTTTTAACTATTTTCGATATCTGTTTGGATTTTCGATTGTCCATAATATAGTTCTCAAAATAAATTTTGAAATGATATAAGTAATTTGTAGATTCGATTAGCGTACGATCGTCGGAAAATTTTTAAAATTAGCATGTTATCGAAATTCAAATTTATTGTGATTTTGCCCTTGTTTGGTGGAGATTAAAATCAAATTTTTAGTAAATTTTGATAAAAATTAAAATATTTATGGATTTCATGAAATATTTTATTAAAATTAAACTAGATAGGATGCACAGAAAATTCTAAAATGGCGGCCGTTGGTACCGCACGCGAGACTAATTTAAAAATAATAAAAAAAATATTGTTTTAAAATTTTAATACTAATTGAAAACCTTGAGGAAATTTTTATGAGACTTACCAAAATATTTGAGAACCTAAATTAAGAACAGCACATTATTATGTACTTTTAGTGGGTTTCTTAACTAAATTCTGGGCTTCAACTAGCAATTTACATAATTTCAGACTTTAATTCTTATACTATTAACAAATAACAAGTGATTAGAGTTTAATTTTACTATAAATAAGTGTACTGTAGTTAAAAAATATAATTTATTTAATTTTGTAGAATCCTATTTTTTCAACTGTTTTCCGTTTTTGCAGTTACTATAACAATGGTTAGAATCTTTGAAGATTCATAAGTAGAAATAATACTATGTTTGGGACTTTAAATTAATTTTGCTTGAATAGGATGATAGAATTCCAAGTCGAACAAAGATGAAAATGCTGACCAATTTATAAGGATTTGAGCTCCTCTTTTTAATAAGGTTGACCTTTTAAAATGGAAGTCAAAATCTTAACATGGGATCCAATAAGAGATTCGATCCGATTAAGACTCAAAAAAATTGAGCACACAGATTTCAAGATTGTTCTGCTCAAACAAACCACCATCTTAAAGAATAAAATCTCATATTAAATAAAGATGAAAATATAGACCAATTTAGAAGAGTTTGGACAACTCCTCTTAAATAAGATTGACCTTTTAAGATGAACCTCAAATCTTAAGATCACCCTTCATGTCTAGAAAATTAGGGATGAGACCCAATATTTTTCTTCAAAATTTGAGTTAATACATTTTATTTTGATCTCAAGTGTAGTTTGTGGAGTACAAAAAAATGATATACCTGGATGCAGACATTCAAGTGTTTGATAACATAGACCACCTCTTTGACTTGCCGGACGGAGGCTTCTACGGCGTTGTGGATTGCTTGTGTGAGATGGATGGTCCGCCGTGCTCGCAGAAAGTCAAGTGGCCGGAGGAGCTGGGCCGTGAGCCACCGTTCTATTTCAATGGCGGCATGTTTATGTTCGAGCCTAGTATTTCAACATATCATGATATTTTGAACACACTGAAAATTACCCCGCCATCCCCATTTGCAGAGCAGGTAACTGAATTTTTATAGACTTATACATATGCAGCAGGTAATATTCATTTTGAAAATCGAAACTGCCTTAGTGTTCAAGGGTCTTCGGTAAAGTTCAGGGCATTTTCAAGCCATTTAGCTGATTTCTCTCTTGTTGATGGCTAAACCTGCAGGACTTTCTTAACATGTTCTTTAGAGATATTTTAAGGCCATTACCGCCGGTTTACAACCTACTGGTGGCAATGCTGTGGCGCCACCCGGAGCTGGTCGAGCTGGAGAAGGTGAAATTGGTACACTACTGTGTTGCAGGATCGAAGCCGTGGAAGTACACTGGAAAAGAAGAGTACATGGACAGAGAAGATATCAAAATGCTAGTGAAAAAATGGTGGGACATTTACAACGACGAGACATTGGATTACAGGAGTGGCGGCACCATCACTGGCCGTGGTGTAGCTGATGGTAAAAATTGGGCTACGCCTATTTTTTGGCGGCGCAGCTTGTTTACTGAACTTTTCCGGTTTTAAGTGAATACAGTTTATGAATTCTCAGGTCTATAGACCTTTATTACTAGTTTGTGTATGAATTATCCGGCAGTGCAACTGGACAATGGAAATGTAAATAAAATAAATCTCCAATTAAAATATAAGCTGCATTTTCCGGATGTTTGTGTCTTGCAAGTTTTTTTTTTTTGGGTCAACGTCTAACTTAACGGTGTGAAATTAATATGGTTATCTCCTTTTCTTTTAGGCTTTAGATTAACTATCCTGCCAAATGTGAATATAACTTAGCGCGGCGGAGCCAATGAGTTCAGTCGAACAAGATAACGAGTTAAGGGTAGGGTCAAGCTTGAAAGGAATGGACAGGAGTGAATTCACTTTACCGTATTGTAAAATAACATAGTAGGAGAGACACTAGGTTTTTGTCGGCACTTTGTCTACATGTGTTTGCTGTTATTGTCCAATTGTTATTAATCTACTGGCTTAGTTTAGTTCTAAGTGGTGAAAATTACGCCCCTTACCTAATATTATATAAAATTTCAAGAATTACTTTGTAATTAATTTTAACCTAAAATTACTATAGAAAATATAGTAAAATAAAATAAATAAATAAGAGAGAGGAAATCACCTCACTCATACTAGAAAGTCAAAACACTGCTGAATTGGTTCCTCCCAAATATGTCTCTTACCATAATAATTTCACTATACTAGATAATCAATTATGAGCTGAATTTGTTCCAACAAACACGTCATTTACTATAATTTTGCAGTCCAAATCCCTTAATTCGCATCGATTCATATTTATTCTCATTATTCTCCACCTAGAATCCTCTTAAGAAATCAAAATCATCAGCACAAATCGATCATTTCACAGATTCACGACACATTAATCCATCAAAATATTTTCCAGAATCCGTATTTTGATCTTCAAGACATATATGATTAGGGTTTTTTCGCCAATATACAAACCCCAATGGTAGGTATAATATAACCATATTCAACTGAATTGAAGCCTTTCCTTTCCAATAATCGTTGTTTTTTCAAATTTCATTCACAATATGAGAACACTCAAAAGCGGTTCTACATCCTTGTGCCGTGTAGGGTTAGACGTGTCATGAAGAAAATTTTGGATATCATCATAGCAAAACTCACCGATAAAAACAAAGAATTATAGACTTCAAGGCATAAAGAAATTTTATGTTAATTCCGAAATCTAAATGATAAGAATGAATTCGGTATGTATTGGTTTGCCCAATTTTTTTTTTTTTTTTTGGGAAAGGATATTGAATGATCAGCTTAATCCTATGGTTATTTTAAAAAATATTCAGTTACAAAGATTGTTTGGATCTATATTTGGTACATAGTATTTCTTAAAATATATACCATATCACAAAGTATTACTTGATTTATAAATGTGACGTAGTAAATCTTGAAATTTTATTGTGTAATGATGTAGATACAAAAGTTTCCATTCTATGTACAAGTCGAGTTCAACTCGTGTCGACAAATTGGGCTCAATTCGATGCTTTGGCTCATGGGCCTAACAGGTTGAGCCTAATAGGTTGAGTTGAGCCGTCCACAAGCTCGTGATCTTATTTGTGTTTTTCTTAATAAGGGAATTAATAAATTGTGAGCCTTAATACATGACCTAGCTCGGGAAAAATAAATTGTGTTTCAGCTCGATCCATTATTCATCTCGAAATTATCCAAGCCATCCATGGACCTAGTGGGGATGAGTCGAGCTTTTTTTTTTTTTTTTGACCTTCCTGATATGATAAAATGGCTTGACATGATAAACCTTTTTTGCACTAATTTTATTTTCTAATTAGGAAAATGTGTCAAATCACGCTTCTTCTTCTTCTTCTTTCCCCCTCCCCTTTATGATGAATGCAAAAAAGAATGCTTAAAACGGAACGGATCGATGGACTGATTTGTTGGATGAACTTCAAACAATCACATTGTCAAAGCCATTAAACCAATGATATCATCAATGTAACCCCATAAGGTGAATTACATTTGTACCATCAATAATAATTTTTAAACAAAATGGAGAAAATTACATCAAGTCCTTATTTGGTAGGGATTAAAATCAGATTTTTTTCAAAATTTTCATAGAAGTTGATGAAATGCATGGTAAAAAGTTGTGGGGTCTATGAAATATGTGATTAAAATCAATATTGACTTTGACTTAAATTAAAATTTGATTTTTAAATCGTACCAAACAAGGGGCCAATAATTAAAGCATAACTTCCAACTGCACTTGTGCACTAACGGGGAGTTTCCTTCTTATTATACCATTTCTGCTAATCATGATAACATTTTCGATAACTTAATGGGATGCAGCGTCTAAAAAAATAGTTTAGTCAATAACATTAAATAAAAGCTAAACAACTTTATAAGTCGGGGATGTAATAAAGGCAACACAATTAATAGGAAAAAATATTTCATGATTCAATTAATATATGCTTAAACATTAAATTACAGGTTCAATTATAACAATATGTAATAGAACATATGATATGCTAACACCTAAATCGATGTTCAATATCGCTGGTATTAGATTATAAGTGTATTTTTGATACTTTTCTGGACCATTAGATGAGGCTAATTGTTATTAATTTTGATAACTTGATTAAGTTTATATTTTGTTTGTTAGGTGCAACTCGATACAAAATGGTGAAATTGGAAGAAAAGAATGAGAAACGAGTGAAAACGGAAGAAATTAAAAGTTTGTGGACTAAAATGCAAACTTTTAAAACTTGATTCGGGCCGCATATCAATGACGGGAGAGTGCTAGGATGTTAATTGGATACAATTAGTAGTCAAATGAGTAAAACATTGAAGCATAAGTAAATTATTCAATTTTTAATCGCACAAGTTATGATTCAGATTTTTAGTTGAAGTTTGAGACTCATTTTTGACATAACAAACATTCGAATTCGAAAAATACTATTTCCACAATAATTGTAGCCCCTTAAGTTATATTTCAATGCACTTGAGTTGCCTTAATCAAATATTTATAGAGAAAGTTATAAAAAAAATACTAACGACTGCACAGAGATATAACCATGCTCGACGCAAGGACAACTTTTTTTATTTTATTTTATTTGAATGGAACTCTTTTGTAACCCAATTTGAACGAATTTCTTGACTTAATTTCATCTCATAATACAAGATATGGGCAACCGTTGGAGGGACTTCCTCTAGCCTCTTAATATGCATTTATATTATTAAATTCATCAAGAAGATTAAACAAATTGTTATATTTTGATAGAGAAGATCAAACATTTGCAAGACCCAGAGGGCCAATTACAATAAAAATCGAAGAATTCAACCTTGGATTTAAGATCAGCATCTTTTGCATTATTTCATGATTTGGATGATATTTTTTCATTTCTATTTTTTATAGTATATATGAAATCATGTTGGCTAGGTCCATAATTGTATTAGATGAAGATAAACCCTATTGTTTATTTATTTTAATTTAAGATTAGCAGTTTAGCATTGTTGTGCATTTGTTGATAATTTTGTATTCTCATTGTATTATTTAATCGTTTGGTCATCAATTAGATAATAGTTGCTGATGTAATATTGGGATACTTGCAATAAGTTTAGAATGCCACGAGATTAACACACGGGTAATAGATATTAAAAAAAATCATATCGCGTGTGCAATTATATAAATAATTTGAAATTTTATGCGCTCTAATCGTTCAAATTAGTACTAGGAATAGATTCAGGTTGTGATCAGAATAGACTTATCCCCCGTTAGATGGCCATCATTTCGAGATTATGGAGTTTTGAATAGTGATTTTTTGAATAATATGTTAAAAAGTAGGAAAACATTTTGGATTTATGTGCAAAATATTTCATTATATAAATATGGTTGAAAATGAGTGTAAGAATTAAATTGTTTTAAAATAATGGTTGTCAAATACGGGCTAAATTTATCTTGGAAAGAAAGTTAAATATTTTAAATTTGTCAAGAATGTATGAATAAGACTAGAATACAAATGTAGAATTGGAATACATAGCAATATGCGAATTCGAAATCCAATACAGTCATCCATAATTAGATACAATCCCTACTATTGAATTAATTTCAAAATAATTTAGCATAACATCAAAATCTCTTTTGTGTGACAAATTTCAAATACTATACAAGACTAATACACTTGAATTAGAATTTATTTTCTATGGAACGATACTTTCAACTCACTAAATTTATTACGTTGAAACGATCCCACTTGGAAAAATCGCTTGCAAACTATGTAGTATTATTCATCATGAAAATGGTATTTGATGATTTATAGACTAATGGTATTAACAGCGGCAAGGCTACCTACCAGCTTGAGTGGACCAATAGTTAATTCTCGGCTAGTGTTGGTGCAAGTAAAATATTATGAGAAACTTAAGTGGTCTATAATTACACGGTTTGCTCCAGGGTAATCATGTTCATTAGTTCATTAAGCTTCTTGTTGTTAAAAAATTAGGACTAATTTTCAAATATTAGCATGTCACATGCATAGTTTAATTCGTTCCTTGGCTTTGTATAATTTTGAGTTTTACAGAAATAATTCCACAGATTAAATGGTAACTAATGTTGGTTCGATATCAAGTATGTCCATATGTGGCGGTGATATCTAATGGATTTTTAACTAACTTTACGATACATTTATAAATAAAATGGATAAACTATAACATGAGATGTGCTCCAGTGTCAAATCATATCAATTCTAAAATTAGTGGCATTTCATTGAATAAATAGACCACTTTCCATTTAATTTTCGCATAAAAATCTAATTCCAAATGTTGATTTTACTCATTTCCTTTCCCCATGATAATTCTAATATAATTTTCGAACCTTTGAGTCTTCCCCCCTTTTGTCATAAAAATAGGTTTTTTTGTGTTTGCACGTGAATTGGGTAACTCTTCTCAATAAAATCAAATTCCAGAGTTGGTAGTGCATTTGTGCTTATAAGTGGGTCACATCTGCTTATAAAAACTTTTAATTACCAAACANTTTTTTTGTGTTTGCACGTGAATTGGGTAACTCTTCTCAATAAAATCAAATTCCAGAGTTGGTAGTGCATTTGTGCTTATAAGTGGGTCACATCTGCTTATAAAAACTTTTAATTACCAAACATGTTCGAACTTTAAAAAAGTTCAAAGATTATTTGACAAAAAATATCGATAAAGTTTTAACAAATTTTGATGAAATTAATGTTTATCAAAAATTTGATAAAAATTGTAAAATTTACGAAATATATGATTAAAATTAAAATTTGACCATTTTAAAATAAAATGTATATCAAACCTGCACTCTTTCTTTAAAAAAGCATTAATTGTTTAATAACTAGATTGTTGTCTGTGTGTGTGCACAAGATCAATCTGATAATATTTAACCTAGTGAAAGATTTAACTTAGATTGAACTTGTATCCTTTCTAGTTTAAGGAAGTTGTTACGAAAACTATGTCCCAAACAAAATAATCTTGAAATGATATAGAACATGGATAATTCCATCACGCTCGAACCAATTGGATTATAGGGTATTTCTTTGTTATGTGTCTTTTGAGTCATAAGCGAGGGTTT
>CAIGRN010014965.1:0-11714 GCA_903798345.1 Fraxinus anomala
AAAGCATTATTCTTATGGCTAAACAGCAATTGACATATGCCTTTCCTTATTCACATATATTTCCTTCTAATATTGTCTGTAGTAGCTAGTAATGATTGTAGATACTATATACACCCTCTTAATCTCATCTCCAAATAAATTTTGAAATAAAGACATGCTAATCACTGATGATGCAAATCACAGCAATGATGTAATTAGAATTTCCGTTAAAAAAAAAAAAAAAAGATCACTCTAATGGAATATCAATCAAAAGAATTAGAGCTTCCTCTCAATTATTCTAAGGAATTTCAACAAGCCCATAGAATAATACAGGTATATGTATAGATACATAATTCATAAATTGGTAAAAAATTGACAAATAGGCCAAAATACAAGTAAAATTTGACAAATACTGTAAAGGCTAAAATAGTGTTAAAATACTAGACCTATCCCTTCAAAGAATGGAAAAATATTGTTAAAGAGTCTAAAATAGGAAAAAATAATTCTCCATCCTCTTCCATTTGGCCTTACGAATTTTCCCTTATTCTCCGCCCAAAATCTGATCTCAACACCCAGACCCATGAGGCGATCGCGGTCAGACTTCTAGTGAGTGGAAGTGGAATTGAAGGGCTCGAAACCAATTGACAATTTATCAAAGAAACCTTTCACAAATAACACTAAAATTAAAATTTTAGATCATGTGTGGTTGAAAAGTTGTCGGTATTAAAAAAAAGTTGCGCCTAGACACGAAACAGAAGCAAAACAATAATATTTGAGAATAATATTATTCGTAGATCTGTTTACTACAAATATTTTATTGCTTTTGAAGTAGCACAATATTGATAATATTCTAAAAGAATATTAATTGCTCCGGAAGAGTATAATATTACAATTTCAATATTTTAGAAGAATATTGATCGATTTATGGATAAAATCACGACTTAAACTACTTTATTTCTTTACGTGTCCATTTTTCTACACATGCATTTATATATTGATATTTTAGTTAGATTTTACATGCTCTTGAAGAACATAATTAAATAAAATATAACATAAATTATGTTTTTGCTCATAAATAGCATGAATTGACTTTTAATATTGCTCTTAAAGAAGTAATAGTAAAATACAACGTGCTTTCGAAATAACACATTTTTCGAACAATATATAATTTTAAATTAGCGTTTATCTCTAAAGAAAAACATACAACTCATATCACGTGGACATTAATTTTTATATGATTATATCACAGTTAATCACACTCTCGAGAATTAACTATGTCTTTTGTTTAATTAAATTGTTATTCAAGTTTGAAACATTTTATTGAGCCATAAGTTCAATTCCTAAATGTATTATTATTTGGTATCATCAGTTAGACCATCACTGGAATAAGGAACCAGAAGATTCTTCAATCCAATGAATTCTTATATATTATATGTTTTCTTTATCAACAATTAATCATTAAACATCATTAGCTAAAATAGGGTTGGATTTCCTAAATTTTTGAAAATTAATTAGAGTAATAAATGGGGCCGCCGTATCCAACATGTTGATCATCTAAATATTATTTATATCTAATAGATTTGATACATATATTAAATAATTGCACGGTATTCACAATCTAAAGTTTGCGAAATTAGTGTTCAAATTTTAAATTGTGAGCTTAATTTTAGATTATGCAATCAAGACATTGTCTTGTTATGCTAGTGATTCTAAATTTCAATATTTTATTAAGTGTTAGTTGGAATGTCGAGAAATGATTTAACATTATTGTTTGTTAAACGCTTTCAATTAATTTAGAGTAAAATATTACTCATTCATGTCAATATCTTAGTTCTCCCTATTATAATTGGCTTATGGTTAAAATCTAATTTTTCCATCTAATTATTTTGTTGATATAGTATATTTAAAATTAATCCACCACAAATGCACTAACAAGAAAAGTAAAGAATATTGAGAATAAATGCACAATGCTAAGTGTAAAAGGAGGTACAATGGTTGTGGTAGATGGTGTGGGCTGCGTAGTTTTCAAATTAGGATGTGATAGTGGTGGTGGTGCGGGGTGGTGGGTGGTAACCCCGGTGGTATGTGGTTGGTGCATGGTGTTATTCGCTTCCACGCATGTCCAAAAAATAGTCAGTATATATGGAATAAAAAAGAAATAACTGCATACTTGAAATTTAGCCCCATTTGATCTCCATTTTTTCTTAAAATTGATTTTTTTACAAATTCATTTTTAACCAAAACATTTTATGGACATATAAATTTTATCAAATTTTCAATCACACATTCAATTTCTTTTTATACAAATCTACTAAAAAGAATTTAATTTTATCCAAATCAAACAGGGATAAAAAGTTTGTTAAGTTGCTGACATATTCCCATTTATCGAACTTAACAAAAATTCTAACCTCACACGTTGGCCACTTATTATAGACGTTAGAATAACTCAAGGCATCATTTTGAGTCTAAACGTTCTTTTCCAATATAGCTTCTCCCACAAGATTAATCTCATGTATTTTCTCTTTATTTACAGTTTATTTAAAGCATGTTTGAAAATTATTTATGTTCATTTAAATTATAAATGAATAGATAAAAGTAGTGAAAAAATAAGTAATATTGAAAAGTACCACGAAATGTATGGACAAAATTTCGTTTGACCATATGTGTATGTGTTTACATTTTAAACACTTCCAAACATGGGCTAATGACCCTACCTCAAAAGGTAAACTCGACTCCATTTTTAAACACTTGCAAACATGGGCTTTAATTAAGGCCTTAAATAGAATTATAAATTTCAAGTGGAACAAATAAGTATTAACATACATATATTTGTGCATAACGTAGACGCTTTGGCCGAGTGGTTAAGGCGTGTGCCTGCTAAGTACATGGGGTTTCCCCGCGAGAGTTCGAATCTCTCAGGCGTCGATTTCCTTTTTATTTTCTCTTCTCATTTTCACACACTGTAATATTATTTTCTTATTTTTATTTTATTTTCTGGAATAAGGAACTTATTGAAATTATTTCAAGTCCCAATATATATAATCGTGCCCAAGTTTTTTCCATGAACATAGAGCACGTTTAGGGGGGGGAAAAAAAAAGGTATTTTTATAAGCTAAGGATCCACAAATTGTTTGGACCCAAATCTATACAACTGTAGGTCCTATAGCTTATAAGCTAGATAAGTTGGAAAATTTTAACTTATTTAACTTATAAGTTGACTTATGAATTTTAGTCAATGCAATTTTTGAGTTCCTAACTTTAAGATAACAATTTTTTTTTGCTTTTTTTTTTCCCCAAATATGTTATTATTTTCTCCCAGGAATACTAGGCCTCTCTTTTTTTGTGACTTAATTATGTGTGCTTAGTTATTTTTGTTATCTAAATTGGGTGGAAGAACCAATGAAACATATTCATTTTAATCGAAACAATTATTTAGTAGATAGATCTTGACGAGAAGCATTACATCTCTCGAAATTTCATTTAGGATTTAACTACGTCATCCACACAATTGTAAGTTCCGCAATTTACAAGTTAGATAAGTTGAAATTTTTTAACTTATTTGTCTTGTAAGTTGGCTTATGAATTTTAGTCCACGGATATTACGAATGTTTAAATTTTAAAATAACAATTTTTTTGCCAAGCATATTCATAATTCTTATAATCATTTTTGTGACTCAATTATGTGTGCCTAGTTATTCTATCATCTAAATTGGGTGGAAGGGCCAATGAAACGTAACCATTTTTATCGAGAAATATGTTCAATAGATAAATTTTGACGAGAAACATTAGACATCACAAAAATTTCATTTAGGATTTATCTACGATGTCCTCCATGCTACTGTAGGTCCTACAACTTTAAGTCAAAATAGTTGGAAATTCTTAACTTATAAGGCGTCAGATAAGTTGGAAATTCTCAACTGCCTTATAAGTTGGCTTATGAATTTTAATCATACAATTTGTAAGTTTCTAGCTTTTAAATCTAAAACTTTTTTACCAAACATATCCTTAATTCCTCATAGGAATACTATGACTCTCGTTTTTGTGACTTAATTATGTGAGCCTAGTTATGTGTATCATCTAACTTGGGTTGTAGGGCCAATGAAACATATCCATTTTAATCGAATATATTTAATCGAATAAATATATTCGATTGATACATTTTGTCGAAAAATATTACACGTCTCAAAATTTCATTTAGAATTTAACTAATTTTGTTATTTATGAAAGTACTATCAATAAATATTAATTTTTCATGAATCTAAATGAGACATGTTAATTAGAATGAAATATTTTTAATATCTAGCGTAAATGTAAATCAAACACAAATAATGATGTAATGCAGATGCACATTTGCTAATTATAGTCAAACATTTCTATATAGTTATATAAACAAGTGCTCTAAAAAGTTTAAAGTGTTGCGAAGCGTAGAGGTCGAGCTTCGGCCTAGGTGAGTTCAGGCGAAATAAAAAGCATTTTAAATCAATCTAAAAATTATTTAATAAAGGCGTAAAAAAAAGTTGAAAGGCATAAAAAAAAAAAAACATTGAAAAACGTAAAAGCGTAAAAAAGCGCACGGTAGGCACACCTAGCCGTGAAAAAAAAAAAAGAAAAAAAAATCCCGCTTTTTAAAACATTGATAAAAACACGTTCTTGACACGTTAATTTTTCTCTACGTTACAAGATTTTCTTGACTATAAAATATAATATATTTTCATAATTTTGGTCAAGAGCAGTAGTCGAATAGCTTCGCGATATAAATATAGTTAAAAGCAACGCCTTGATGATCATGTGTTTTTATTCAATTTTGACATTTAATTCTTGTGAGAAAGACTCCACTGTAAACTGCTTCAACCCCTTCAATTTATTTTAATATTTTCTGCATTTGTATGTTTCATTTGTACAATAGTACCATTTTATGTCCCCTTCTATTAATGAAACGTTATTTAAAGCACCGTGGGTGTGTAATGATTTTGGGTCTCTTTTGGAAAGTAATGTGCATATTTTCAGGGGGCATTTCAATTGACCACTGAAAAAAGAGGTTCAATCAGATGAATCACGCAATAGGCCTTCTCATTTCTCAATGAATGGAAACAGCTTAAAACATGGCTGAAGAAAATGTCGAGAGTAGAATTAAGCACCAAAACAGAGGAGGCGTGGGATCTACGATCAACTGTGCCCGTTGTTGGGTTCTTTCCAACTGAAAATGTTCTCGTTTATAATTCTCTCCTACGATTTTGAACATTACGTATGACATACATTTGATCTCTAATCCAACCTGAAGCTTGCAGTGGATTGCATTATAGGAGTGAAGTCTTGCCCGTGGATATCAATCTTGTTTCGGCAAGGAATGATGACCAATACAGTGAGACCCTTTCTCAACCAATTAGCCCCCTTTAGGATATATTTTGCCTCTTCTAGGATTGATTTTTGTACTTAAAGAGACTCACGACAAATGATTTATAGAATTGAACCAGCATTGTAAAGGAAAAACATTTAAACACTTGCGTTTTATTATTATTATTATTTTTTCTGAAACTTGAAGAACACAAAGGAGTTTGAATATGTATAATTCTTCAACATATTGAATTGGATCAATATGACACTATATATTATTATTTTAATTTACGATTTTATCTATTTATAATTGAAATCTATCACTTATTTATGGATTTCAACTCACAGTCCACGAAATAGTACTATTCATTCATGAAAGTCAAGAATTTTTATTTAAGGCGACCAAAAAATCAAAATTGAAATCTGCCTAACGGCTACTTTTAAAATCCCTGCATACACATGGCATAATGAAATTTGCCTCGGGTTTCAAAATTAGCAAGTAAAATCGCCTTAACCAATTCACACATTTATAGGCCCAATAAGTGGCCCATTACATATCAGTGTAAATTTGTGAACAAATACAACAAGAAGCAAGATGAAAAATGAAAAATGTTATGCGCAATTTTGCGACATATGTTGAGTAACAATACGGATGTCTAAATTTTAAAATAACAATTCTTTTTGCCAAGCATATTCATAATTCTTATAAGGAATACTAGGCCACTCATTTTTGTGACTCAATTATGTGTGCCTAGTTATTCTATCATCTAAATTGGGTGGAAGGGCCAATGAAATGTAACCATTTTTATCGAGAAAATATGTTCAATAGATAGATTTTGACGAGAAACATTAGACGTCACAAAATTTCATTTAGGATTTAACTACGTCCTCCATGCAACTATAGGTCCTATAGCTTTAAGTCAAATTAGTTGGAAATTCTTAACGTATAAGGTGTCCGATAAGTTTGAAATTCTTAACTTATATGCCTTAGAAGTTGGCTTATGAATTTTAATCATGCAATTTGTAAGTTTCTAGCTTTTAAAATAACAACTTTTTTACCAAACATATTCTTAATTCCTCATAGGAATACTATGACTCGTTTTTGTGACTTAATTATGTGAGCCTAGTTATTTGTATTATCTAACTTGGGTGGTAGGGCATATGAAACATATCCATTTTAATCGAATAATATATTCGATTTATACATTTTGACGAAAAATATTACACGTCTTGAAATTTCACTTAGAATTTAACTAATTGTGTTATTTATAAAAGTACTGTCAATAAATATTAATTTTTCATGAATCTAAATGAGACATGTTAATTAGAATGAAATATTTTTAATATCCACTGTAAATGTAAACCAAACACAAATAATGACGTAATGCACATCCACATTTGCTAATTATAGTCAAACATTTTATGTACTTGTATAAATCAATGTTCTAAAAAGGGGAAAGTGTGACGAAGCGTGGAAGTCGAGTTTCGGTCTAGGCGAGCTTAGGCGAAGCCTAGACGTTAAAAAGCATAAAAAATATTTTATTATTTTAATATTATTTTAAAACTGTAAATTAATCTAAAAAGCACTAGTTGGCAATGAATGATGACCAAAATAGTGAGACGCTTTCTCGACCAATTGGCCCCCTTTAGGATATATTTTGCCCCTTCTAGGATTGATTTTTGTACTTAAAGGGACTTTTGGACAAATGAATTATATAATTGAACAAACATTGTAAAGGAAAAACATTTAAATACTTGCGTTTTTTTTTCCGAAACTTGAAGAACACACATGAGTTTGAATATTTATTATACATATTCAAACTCATTTGTGTTCTTCAACATACTGAATTGGATCAATATGACAGTATATATTATTATTTTAATTTACGATTTTATCTTTTTATAATTGAAATTTACCACTTATTTATAGATTTCAACTCACAAATAGTACTATTCTTTCATGAATGAAAGTCAAGAATTTTTATGAAAGGCCACCAAAAAATCAATATTGAAATCAGCCTAACGGCTACTTTTAAAATCCCTGCGTAACACATGGCATAACGAAATTTGCCTCGGGTTTCAAAACTAGCCAAGTAAAATCGCCCTCACCAATTCGCACATTCACAGGCCCAATAAGTGGCCCATTACATATCAATGTAAATTTGTGAACAAATACGACAAGAAGCTAGAAGAAAAATGTTATGCGCAATTTTGCGACATATGAGTGTTTTAATTTTGTGTATAATGAAATTGAGAGATTTAAAGGTTATTGTATTGTGAAGTTTTCAATTAATAAATTCAATTTTCATGTGGTCGTCGAAGGTTTTACTGAATTAAATTTGTGTTTTTCTCTTTCAGACATGTTTTAGTCTTTCATTTACATTAGATTTGTTGCGAGTTTGGAAAGATTGATGTGGTACTATACTTTAACTTTCTACATTACTTGTTTACTATTTGTATAATTATTAAATTTTCTGAATAACGTCAAATAATTTAAACAACATAAATGATATGGTCAACTAATGTTCCGTAAAAGGAAAAGCAGCTACAGAGACATGCAAAGATAATTGTATTTTATTTGTTTAAAGAATCGCAATACTGAAGGAATTTGCAATGGAAAGATTAAATCAGAATACTAATTAAATGATAACAAAAATTAAAAAAACCATATCATATCTGTAGAGTTATAATGTAGTGTACAATGATTTGTTACAACTACAATGTAGAAAACAAACTCTCAAAGTGTATAAAAATCGAACTAATCCACTCAAATCTTCTAAACCCTACCACCAACGTGTCTTGTGATATTGAGCTCAGATTTGTGCCACACTGAATCAAAGCACCGTCATCCATGGAAATAGTAATAGATATATTGAGAAAAGAAATCTCTGAAGGTAACCAAGAATTTTTACCCAAGAAATTAAACTCTCCCACTTAGCTCCTCTCTATATTTTCTCTCTTGTATCCCAACTCTCCAACTCCAAATGAAACAAGTGAATTCACATTCAATTAGAATCAATCCACTTGAATTCAAAATTCAAAAATTGTATTATGACCAAGAGTGAAAGGGACATGACTAGAAAAAGAAGAGTTTGACCATTGGACTAAATCCAGCAATTGGATTTAATTTATGATCCACAATTCTCCTAAATTAGTACAATCTTCACCAAGCTCTCTAAACCAATTAATATGCACCATGTGGATGGAGTGATCCACCTCGCAAATCTTCACATTAGATCACATATCATCCATCACCAAATTTTAAGAATTCCACAAGTTTGTCAAATTTGGAGAGCTTCAAACTCCCCAGTTTCCATTAACAAAACAACCACCCTACAATGAAATTCTACTTATTGCTTAAACGGTAAATTCTTACCCCTCCCCAACACCACCCCCCGCCCCAAAAAAAAAGAAAAGGAAAAGGACTAAACACTCCGTTATAAGAAAAGTCTTTATTAGAACAAAATAAATAAATTTGTAACCAATAATATAGTGTATCAAACATTTGATCATTGTGTCTATCAAGTACCTGGAAGTCTACAAGCAAGCAACCCGTCTAACATTGTGTGCTCAAAAGATACATGCAAGTGGAAACTACGCGATGGTGCTGGGTTTATTTACATTTTTTTTTTTACCAAATTAAGTTATATTTTTGAGAAAATATTTTTTTCCTTCTTTCCACGTATTTTTATTGAGAAAACATTGTTTTCTTTATTCCACTTGATTTTTTTATCTTGTTTCCATCATTGTCGTATTTCTAAACTTTGGCATGCACCTTTATAAATACTGGACTCTTTCAACAAGTTTTGTATTTGTTTTCTATATATTAGTCAATTGATATGTTTCTCAATCAATTAATTCNTATTCCACTTGATTTTTTTATCTTGTTTCCATCATTGTCGTATTTCTAAACTTTGGCATGCTCCCTTATAAATACTGGACTCTTTCAACAAGTTTTGTATTTGTTTTCTATATATTAGTCAATTGATATGTTTCTCAATCAATTAATTCTTTGCCTTTTATCTTGTTGTTTATTTGCAATCATATACTTCACATCGTATTATATATATTACTTCGATCCGTTTTATTTTCCAACAAGAGATATCAGAGTTATTGGTTGTGATTTGTTCGAGATTTTTGTTATTCGTGGCAACTATGAAGTATGAAATTTCGCTCTTGTATTGCAATACAAGATTCTCGTTGTGACAAGTGAAGATGCGAATGGATTTGAATGATGCATTGCTGGGATTTGACAAAAATGGATTTGAACGATGCATTGCTGGGACTTGACAAAATGCCCACAACTTGGACGACATAGGAGAAACAACGGAAGGATCGAAAGACACTTTCACAAATCCATCTCCATCTCTTTAACAATATTCTTCATGACGTTTTGAAAGAGAAAACTACAGCTGCGTTGTGGTTGAAGTTAGAGCAAACTATGCATGACTAAAAGTCTGACAAACAAATTGCATAAAACAAATATTGTATTCTCATTGCGTGATAGAAAACGAATCTTTGGAAACTCACCTAGTTAAGTTCAAGGAGATCATTGATGTCAAATTTCATTAATCATGTTTGTTATTATTGCAAGAAGAAATGATACATTAAGAGGGATCATGACAAATTACAAAACAAATGTAATTTGACTGCAAATCATGGGAAGCAATCAAATACTTTAGACGAGACCAATATAGTCAAGAACTATTTGAGTTATGGAGATGTTTTGATGATTTCTGACATGGAATCCAAACCTGAAGATGAGTGAATTTTGAATACAACTTCTACATTCCATATGTATCCTAATCGGGATTTATTTGAAATATATGAAATGGTGACACAAGGTGTTGTTGTTATGGGCAATAATGAATCTTGTCGAGTAGTTTGTATTGGTAGAGTCAGATTGAAGCGGGTGGATAAAACATATAGAATACTTGATTATGTTCGACATATTCTAGACTTGAAGAAGAATATCATTTCGTTGAATACTCTTGATTCAAAATGGTACTTGTTCTCCGAACGAGGTGGAATTTTGAGAGTTCGAAAGAGTGTTCGTGTTTTATTAGAGAGCAGAAGAGGTCTCAATTATACTTCTTGCAAGGTCGGGTAGATTGCATAGATTTAGTATCGTGGTGGAGATTTAGTTTGGTATTGTACCTTTGGGATTTAGTTTAATGTTCATGTTGAATAGTACTACTCAGCCGAGTTTGGATAATTTACCCATTCCGCTTTGTCACCATTACGTGTGGTTTAATCGTATTCAGCTGCTAAGGATAGATCCATTGGAGAAAGTTTGGTTCTTATTAAAAAGTTTGAATTTTTCGTTATAGTCGAATTTATTTTTCCAAATGAAGAAATTTTGGAATTTCGTTCATGACATCGAAATTTGTGTCAAACTGGAGATTATTAGGTTTTTTTTCACCCAAATTAGGTTGAATATTTGAGAAAATATTTTTTTTCCTTCTTTCTACATGTTTTTATTGAAAAAAATATTGTTTTCTTTATTCCATGTGATTTTTGATCTTGTTTCCATCTTTATGGTATTCATAGGGTTGGCATGCACCCCTATAAATATTAGACTTTTTTCACAAGTTTTCTATTACTGAAATATAGAATAATTATATATGTACAATTATTATATTTATTTTCTCTATATTAATCAATTGAATAAAATACTCAGTGCATCCACTAATTAATTTTTTGTTTTTTATCTTATTATTTGTTTACGAACATAAACTTTATATCGTACATACATACATACATATATATATATATATATATATATATATATATTACATTGATGCGTTTTATTTTCGAACAGATGATGCATGAGTGTGCCATCTGTGTTATGTTATGACAAATTGGTCCAGTGTGACAAAAATGTGACTGTCAACGTATGGGTAGCTCAGCACTTACATGGCATGCTCGTCAAGCGATTACCCTAGAATTGTTTTTGAATAAAATATGATTGGTCAGGTAGTCCATTGACGCTACTAATTACGGAATTGATAAATATATTCCAAAACGTATCAAAAGTGTAACTAACACGGAACATACGTACGTATATTAATATTTAAAGCATGTATATAATTTTCGTACTTCTCAATAATGTAGAATTAACTATCACTTGAACATGAGAATGAGTTAGCTATCTCATAAAGGAGTTCTCAAAGTAAAACCCAAATGAGTAGTTCTTGCGATGGGTTCTCATGCTTGGTGGGTTTGACTGTATCTATTCTCCTAGTTGCAGCCATTTTTCATGATTTCATACTTGGACCACCCTTTTTTCTTTTTAACCCAATTCCAACACACAATGACCAAGATCTTTATAACTACCCCATTGTCAAACTAGTTATACATCTAACATGATTGAAACTTGTAATGATGTTCAGGCATCTAAT